>QTSX02005909.1:0-131649 GCA_014839935.2 Entomophthora muscae | reverse complement strand
ATGTGACGGATCCAGGCCTAACCAGTCCATCCTACCATTATCCTGCCCTTGACTCTTATTGCTGTTACCTTCCTGGGACAAAGCTTTGAGGAGCTTTGCCTCCAGGGAGGCAATTTTCTCAGATAACGCTTTATTGTCATCCCGCCAACAAGCCATGATTTCAACGCTTTTTTTCCTCTCATGCTCTCAACGCCTCAATTTCATAATTTGTCATCTCTTTTACTTGTTGCAAGATTTAATCCCCTCCTACCAACAAGTTCCAAGCATCCCAAGTATAAATTTGGTTCACTTGGACAGGAGTCCCTTCCTTTGCAAATTAATTGGAATACAGCTCTTCAAATGCAGCCTTTACTTCAACTAAAGATTTTGCAGGAACAGTCTTAGTGACCTCCAGGCTGGTCCAAGCTTCTTCCAATGTACTTGTAGGAACCTCCTTTCTTGCAGAAGCGGTTTCCACACAAAGGACCCCAAACTTGGCTCTCTCAAATTTTAACAAAGAAGGCATGACAATTGAAAAATAGGTGAGGGAAAGCGTTGAAACCAACAATGAATATATTTTATTAATGTTTAACTGTTTTTGCTTATATACCATTTGGGGCATACACAGCTGAAAACCCCTCTGGTTCCTGAATCAACCAATGATTTGCGTCATGTGGCCTATGACATTCAAGTCATCCAACATAGATCTTTACCTGAAAGATCACCAACAATTCTCAACCTATGAGAATTGACCTACAATGGGCAGAAGTCACCTGACTCCATTCAACCCAATGTACCAATTTGGCATGGAGCTTTCCCAGCTCCCAGCGCCAAAACTCTGTGGATTGCACATCCTAAACTCAGCTATCAGTGTTCCAACTGGGAACCAGCTGATCAAACCTGAATTCCTAGGCATCCTTGCCTTTATTTAGTTATTTTTGCATTTAATGGTTTTTCGCCTTTAAAACCCATTAAACTGCTTTGAAACTCAAACCAGGCGCCACTGCGGCGCCCAGCAATTTTCCCAGGCGGCGCCCCAGCGCCTGAGAAAATTTGATAGTGGCGCCTCTCAAATTCATTAGGTGCAGCAGCGCCTCTAACCCAATAAATTTGCTGACGCGGCGCTTTTAACCCAAATTCTGGGGTTTTTTCCATGGTTAACCCTAACCAAACTTCTTGACAAAGTCAAGGCCATTCTAATATAATTAAATCCTCATTAATTATATCCTGTATTTATTAATTAATCTTCTTGATTAGCTAACCCATTTTGAGACGCCTAGTCTCCAAGATTGATTCAGCCAATCTTGCCTCTTTTCTTTTAGTTAGCCTAACCTAACTAAACATCCATAATCTGTTCTTTTATTAAACATAGATATCCAGTTTCTAGGAAGCTTTCCCTCAAGAATTCCACACAAACCTATCTATATGTAATAAACAGCAAAAACAGAACATCTTTATATTTTGGAGCATTTATTTGGCTAAACGCTCAGCAGTGACTGTAGTACGGTCACACCACAACAACCCAAGCACAGGATGCATTTTTAAAAATTTTAAATTAGAACTTGGGATAATTGACTTTTATTGAGTAAATTTAGAAGGACTCAACTCCTAGAGTTGAAACAGGGAAAATTATTCAATATATACCAGAAAAAATTGACTAAGCAATACCACCTGAGTCTTGATCTCCTATTCCTTTGGCATCTTCAAGCAAGTATCTAGACCATGTTGCAAAGAACCCTTGCGTGACCAGTTTCTGACAACCATGCTGATTAATGAGCTTATATTGGGTTACCCTCATATTACATCAATTTATCAACATCAGTTTACAAGGGGGAGCTGGTTTCAGCTGGTAAAAGGAGCAGCTGTGACCCATTTTTGATCAACTGTTTGGTTTAATACCGTTAACTTGGTCAACTTTGATATAGGTTTTCTGGCCTTCCGTGCCTTCTTACTTGGACGGACAATACCCAGCATTATGGAATCTACCGTGACATTGACAGGGTTTTTGAACTCAGCCCTTTAAACTGCCATAACTTTTGATCTAGGGTACCTAGGAAGATCATCAAGGTGGATTTCTGACAGCAAGAGGTAGCTTTATTGATCTAATCTTTTAAAATGTGACTTTTTAAAGCTACTATGTCATGGCAGGCTATGGCACTAATGTTAAAGGATCAAGTATGAGTGGAGGATATAGTGTTGCAATTGAGTTTCCCTCCTTACCTGCCAATGTATTTTACAATACACAGGGGGCTCTTAATGAGTTGCACCAGGACATATCTAACAACATGGATCAATCTTATGGTAATGTCAAATTGTGGGCACTATCTTCTAATTAGTAGAGCTACCAATTTGACTTTGCTGATCCCTGCGCAAGTTATTCCTTGGCTTCAAACCTTACATAAAACCACCACTGTGTCACCCCCTGTGTCCTGGTGGCTTTCCCCATATGGTATATTAATCACAATATTCCAGAATAAATTACATCTTATACTGTTCATTCTTGTCCTTTCTATTAGACTGCTGTCTTTCTCAAATCAAATACTGAACTCTCATTGGTTCAGTTGCAACAGTGGTAGTGGCGGTAGGTTCACGGCCTACCTAAGAGAAAAATTTTCCCAAGAAAGGACAGAGTACAGGCTGTATGGCTACTCCCCACCAAGAAACTTTCCTTTCAATCCCCAAGGGAGACATCCCCAAAGGATATGTTACCTACCAGGACCAGCTGGTGCTTACAAGTGTATACAATTGCCTCCACCTGAGGCAGCACAACGCAAGTGTCACCCTGCAATAATTGAATCCCTCACAATACATGATAAACCTCCAGCTTGAGTCTTTTGCAAGTGGTGTGAAAGGGGCTGACATTGTTAGCTGGCTCCATTCCACAGAAACCTTCCTTTGCATCTACAAAGTGTCTGAACCCAAGTGGGTTGCCATCACATATGGGTGCCTTACAGAGCCTTCTGCAGTGTAGTTTACCAACTTGGCAAGCCAAGAGCAGGAAGTTATGTGGGCAACATTCAGGGGCGCTGCCAGATCATATTACATTGAAACCTTTTCACCCATTGTAGTGGGAACTCCTCTCCTGGCCATCAAACAAACAGGATCTGTCCCTAAATACCTTGCGGCTTGGCAACAAGCCCTTGCCGCCGCCCCAGAAGCTGTCATCAATGGAAACACCATGTTGCTCACTCTTATTGTCAATGGTCTTAAGCCTCATATTTGCAAATGGGTTCCTGTGGGGTGTTGTACCTCTATTGACAACTGCTATAAAGCCATTTTGGAGGCCAACAACTAAGCTTTGATGGGGCTCTGCAGGTTCAATGGTGCATCCCCTCAGTCTCATCTTGCACCTGGCAGTGCCCATAATCAAGTGTGCTGCCGCCAATCCTGTCAGAGGAGAATGGAGCTAAGCGCCCCACGCGAGGGGAAGCTTCAGCTAGCTCAGATTGAGGACCCAGGGAATGTCTAGGGGTTGTAGATATGAGAGGTTCTACAACCCTGTTTTATTGCCACTCCCAACCTCTCCTTGCCAAAAACTCCTGCAACTTACATGTGAAAAATGTCAAGACCCTCAATGTATTCCAGGCCCACAGTGACAACCCCGTTCTCCAAGCAAGTCATTCTTCTAATAAAATCACCCTCTTGGCCTATCCCTTCTGTTTTTGTGGAAACACCCACAAACTTTTGGTAGACACTGGGGCCAATCACACCATGGGTGACAAAGGGTTTTCAGATTCTCAACAGCTGGACCAAGTGCCTAGCCAATTCAAAGCAGTATGCATAGCCAACTCTTGCAAAGTGGCAATCACCAATGAGACGGTACTCTTCTCTGTGAGAATGGGGAACATCCAGGTTAAGCTTTCTGGGCCAATCATGGCAGGGCTCAGCCACAACGTTATTTCTGGTCTCAACTGGCTTTGGCACAACTGCCCCTACATTGTAATACCCATGTATTGAGGGTAAAACTTTAGTAACATAAGATGGCAGGTTAGGCGGCTTGAAGCCACTCAAGGCATAGACAATTGGTAACAGGCCCCAGAATGCCCTGGACAATCAGCTGGCCTTTCTAGAGGCAAAACACTCCATAGCTTGGGAATCTTTACCAAGCATCTCCAAGAGCAAGAAAACCCCCTCCCAAATAATGAATGGCCCAGTATTTGAGAGGCACACAAGCCTCAAATCCCTAGCTTCAATTATATTAGCAAATTTGGGCCTCTTGACTATCAGGAAATGGTACATTGGGAGCACAATTGTTTGATTGCGCAATTGGGCGCTCAATCACTCGCGGGATCTATAAATAACTGTGGCACCTTGGAATGCTTCAGTTCAAGGAAGGTTCATGTTATACCAATCAATGAGCACCCACCTCCTGGCCCAAATATACAATTACAGTGAAAATTTGTTAGTTCAACTGAAATTGATGCCATCAGTTCTCTGGTAGCACAAAAGGCCACTAAATTACCTGTAAGTATAAGTAGTGAGGAGGAGAATCCCTCCTCACTGTTGACATCTTAATAAAGCAAGTCTATGCCCAGAAATCATTATCTTATTGCAGGAATTATCTATTTTTGCACTAATATAGTTATTCTGTTTGCCTCTATTCATGAATCTACTATACACTATAAACACGCCTATCTATTCCCTTCTGGTTCATCTTCCATCACTTTGACTAAACCATCTAGAGTTCTTGAATTGGAGTTTTACTATCCCCACTTCCTGAATCTCCCTTCTGGCCACCCAAGAGTGACTTTACTGCCCAGCATGAAGAATATTCCTACTACTCCCCCTCCACCCAATGCGCTTCCTGCTCAGGATTTCATTAAGTTGGGGTTTGTCTATATCACAGTATTGGGGCTGGCCAACCAAGTTGTATCCCATACTGGGAGTTGGAGCCCCCTGGCTACTGCAGTTAACTACCTGGTACAAATTGCACCTATTGTGTACATGATCTTCCAGTCCCAGCCTTCCTCCCCTGTGGGAATCCAGTTGAACTCTGGTATGGGCCGTGACAATTGGATAGAGGTTTATTGCCTGACAGAAGGCTTTGGTAAGGATGTTGCATTTTCTAAGGCTGACAGCAAGGTACAGCAGCGTAGCTGAGGGGATCTGTAATACCCAGACATTGCAGGTACTACTTAAAGAAGGTATGGCTGAAGGTTGGAGAATTGGAAACCAGTCAAGGCAGTGATGATTGAATAAATGGTCATTAACCACTGGAAGACCTTGGCATGGATGTTGTATCTTCAAAAGCTCCCCACAAAGTAGGTCAGTACATAGTACAGTGAGGTATACACTGCAATAGACAGGGTGGAGTGTGGTGATACCAGAGGAGGCCAGGAACCAGTGTTCAAAGAGTTGAGTTGTCCAGGGTCATAGTGGTAATCATGACCTAACTCTTCTTGTGAAGGCCCAAATAATTCTGGTCCTTGTTGATATCCTCCAATTCCAAGGCAAGCTGTAAGCACAGCTGTGAAGATGAGGTGGTTCATCTTCCTTGGATTGGAGGTTGTAGGCTAGGGCAAACTAACTAAGAGTTAACTTGGAAGTTGAGAGTTGAAATTAGCTTTATTGAGGGTATTAAACTCAATAATAGTACAAGCTATTAATGATGAGGGATCCTTTATTTATAGTGCTTCCCACTGTGCAACAATTTGCAAATGGGAGTGGAAAGCATGAGATGGGGGATCCCAAAGGCTAGGAAGATAGGAATGGCAGTTATTTTTTGGGAAGATGGCCAAACTCTTGTTCTTCTGTTATCTTTTGTGGTTTGGCCATTCTTGACTGGGGCCAATGATCTTTCCTGAGTATGGGGTCATGTGGTGGTGGCAACTCATGAGGTCTTCAAGATCTATTTTTGTCTTGGGAAACATGGTTTGGTTGGATTCTGGACTCAATCTTGTGACCTTGGAATCAGAACCCTGTTGGCTATGGGGAGAATTATTGCTCACATGTAGAACTTGGGTTTGGCTTTCTTCTGGTGGGCATGAATTATTCTTAAAATCATGCCCTTTTATCATGTATTCATTTGATTGGTTGCATTTGGTGGGTGTTTCTGATTAGCTGGGGAGTGAGGACTGGGACACAGGTGGGTGACTGGTAGTTGGCTGGGACCTGGGGAGCAAGCAGGTGGGTGGCTGGCTAGCAGCAGACTGGGCAAGTGGTTTGCTGGCAGGGCCCTGGCTGGTGGGTGGGAGGCTGGCTGGGTGCTGGGGGGTTGGCAGAGGGTGCTGTTGGGCACCTGCATAACTACAGTGGGCGCCTGCCCAGATGATAATTTAATCTGGTGTTAGCCAGGCTCCGTTTTGACTTTTATTTTGTTTTTTATTTTTTTCACTTAATAGAGGAAAATCCACATCAAATTGTGAATTCTTGACAGGGAATTTTCCTATTTTTCCCCAGAATAATACCTCAGTAGAAATCTGGTTTATTTCAGGAATATTCCTGACAGGATCACATAATTATCCAAGTTGAGAGTTGGGCAAGATGACACCAGAGGTGTTCATAGAATCAAATCCATTGAGTTGAGGTGATTTGGCTCATTCTACAATATCCCTTTTGGTCCCTGTGGTTCAGGACCAAACTAAGCATAGATTGGCTGGTTGCTCCCTATCCCAAGGTAAGCTGTCAAGACAGCTGCAAAGATGATGTAGTTTATCTTCTGACTTGGGAAGGGGTAATGGGTTTAGTAAGATTACTTGCTTAGCCTAGGTAAAGGATTGATTAATGTGATAATATTGAGAAGGATATTGACTCAATGATAGCACAAACTATCATTGAGGGTTTTGTCTTTATTTATAAAGTAGACCTGCAAGTGTGACAGAAATTGCAGGATAGTATGAAGCCATTTCTAAGTGATGGGGAATCACCACCCAAATCCACATAGAGTTAATGATTAACCACCAACGTGACTTCAGATATCTTTTTATAAAATTTCCAATTGTAATACTAGATTTAGTAGAACAATTAATCCTAACCAAAGTAGCCCAAGATAAATGGCTCAAGAAAGCATCAATGTATCTTCAGAATAAAATTCTGGACATTGGGAGGCAACACAATTTCCATTTTCAAGAATGGGGGGAGGAGCAGCAAAATTGGTTGGCACAAAATTAACATTGGGTGGCACCAACAACAAAGTTCCAACTGCAGGACCCCATCTTCTAAAAATAATTCTGTTTAGAATCAGATTGTACGGGATATATTGTAACAACCCAACCACAGGATGCATTTTTTAAAAAAAGTAAATTAGAACTTGGAATAAATGATTTTTATTGAGTAAAATTTTGGGAGGACTCAACTCTTAGAGTTGAAACAGTGAAAATTATTCAATATATATCAAAACTTGACTAAGCAATACTGCCTGGATCCTGGGCTCCTATTCCTTCCACATTGTCAAGTGAGTAACTGGTCTAGTTTGTAAAGAATCCTTGGTGACCAACTTCTGACAACCATGCTGATTAACAAGCTCATATTGGGTGACCCTTAAATTATGCCAACTTATCAACGTCAATTTACAAGGAGAAACCGGTTTCAGCTGACAGACTGGAGCAGCTGTAACCCATTTCCAATCAACAGTTTGATTTAAATCCGTTAACTTGGTCAATTTTGATAAAGTTGTCCTGGCTTTTTGAGCCTTCCTGCTTGGGCAGATAATTCCTGGCATGATGGAACCTACTGTGACAGCAAGGCATGATTTTTGGAAGACATAACATTGAGGAACCAAGAGTCTAAGTTGCATCTGGTATTCCCTTTTATGGATTAGCTTGGGTGGCTGGCAATTGAGAAGGTTTGTCTGGATCCCAGTTTTCATTGGCATAGTGCAAGTTGGGTCTTCTTCATGCATTCAAATTCATTTACTAAATTTTATGCATGAATTTCAATGTTGGAGAGCCTTTCAGTCCATTCCCCATTTGATAGGCTCCCAACTTGGGCAGCAGTCTCTCTCAAGTTTGATTTTGGGGAAATTGCCTTTCCTGGTTTTCTGATTTGGCTATTTCCCAAAGAAATGGATGTGGACTTGCCTGCTGGCATGGGAGGGCAAAGGCTGGCAGGCTGGCTCATGGGTGCCTGGTTTGATGATGACTTGCAGGTGAGGCTGGCAAGAGTGGTGGGCGCTTGTTCAGTGGTGGTGGGCATCTTCTCAATGGCGGCAAACATTTGTGTGTTGGCGGCAGGCGCCTTCACATTGACAGCAGGTGACAGTTTGTTGGGTACACAACTCTAAATGCCAGGAATATTCCTGATATATATTGATTGGGATACATCTGTAATCACTTTCAACAGAAATGAAGTGGGTTTCCAGATTTACCCTGTCAATACAAGCAAATTACTCCACAACACCTTATTTTTCAGACTCACATAGACCAGTACATACAACTTCAATTGAGAAAGCTGGACTTTAATTAGTTTTTGGTTGAGGTCATCTGCTCCAAACCCACTGCAGCCCTCCCTTGACCACCACATTCCACCAGTACTTGTAGCACTTCTTTAGGAGTACAAGGACGTCTTCAATGAAACATTAGACCATTTGCTTCCTCCAAAAGAAATAGAGCACATTGCTCAATTGCAAGGGTTATGTCAGGGAATTCTTTCCTGACTTCAACAATATCTCCTTAATTGGTAATTATGCAATATCACCAGTGGCTTTCCACTCAGAAACCAACAAAGTATTTTACAGTCCATCCAATTGTGCCAACAATGTCTGGGACAGGGATCAAACCTGGAACCCTAAAGAGAAGGCAAATATTAGTTTACAGTCTAAGGTTCAACTTAAATTACCTATTTATGGAGATATGATTCATTCAACTTTTGCTCCTACCTTCAAAACTACTTTACAATTGTTAATAGATTAACCAGCAACGCCACTTACTGCTTGCACGCTGATTGGCTTCTTGCTTCATGCTTGCTGGTCTCAGAATCACTGGCTCCATACTGGGACCAGGCTCTGTACTTAATTTCCTCTGATATGAATCAGATCAACCGCTTAATTGTTCTTGATCTTGTGTCTTGACCTTGTTTCCTCTCAACTCTCCATTTGCTTATAGATAATATTAAGCTATAAGTGTGTTCACACATGATACATGTAATTAAATCAGCCATAGTTTCAGTTAAATCACATGGTGAATCCCCTTCTATCCTAAGATCCTCTTAAATGTCACAGCCCCCCATTTTGTTATTTAAGAGAGCCATACATATTATTTCTACTTGTTCCAATAATAAATATTTTCTTTTTAGTCAACTTGATCACACTTACTTATAAATCTCTTTTTTGGAGCCCTGTAGGGAAGTTATTTCCTGTTCTGGTTTCTAGTTCCCTCCCATCTGTGGTGTTGGCCTTGGAGAATCTAACTCCAACTACAGACTGGAATAACTCCTCCCCTGATGATTCTCACCAGAAAAAGTCCTTGGCTAATGGTTGGTTCAAATATCCCTCAGGTCACTGGGGAAGAAAGTTCCATTATGACCACTCCACCACTCCACCTCCTTCAGTTGAACCTTTGTTGGCTAGACCTAACACATCCTTCTACCTGTTGACGTACTTGGTAGAATACTATATGTTGGGCAGGTTCAGTTCTATGATAGGCAGGTTTGCCTAACTGGGCCACCTTGCTATAGTTATGGTGCCTATTGGTTTGGTTTTAGAAGGGCTTAAATTAGGGCCTTGGCTCACAAGATTGGGAACTTGTTTCCTCTTAATTGGGTCCCTGGCAGGTTGCTGCCCAGGTGTGTCCCCTTTATTGCTTGATGCCAGGGAAGACAAAAATCTCCGTCAACACCTTGTGGACACACTCAATAAGGGCTTCATCTGCCCCTCTCTCTTTCCATATGGGGCTCCAGTCTTCTTTGTGGCTAAGAAGGATAAGTCCATTTGACTGGTAATTAACTACTGCGCTCTAAATGAGGTGACAGTAAAAAATACCCCTTACCTCTAATTGATGGCTTGTTTGATACACTTGCAGGTGCAAAGGTCTTCAGTAATATTGAACTCATTATGGGGTACAATTAGGTCTTCATTGCACCAGGGGATGAGGCAAAAACTGCCTTCCACACACACTACAGGTTGTTTAAGTGTCAGTCATGAACTTTAGAATGACCAACGCTCCCTCCACCTTTTCCATGTTGATGAACAAAGCATTTGATGATTTAATAGAAAATGTGTTGTTGTGTACCTTGACAAAATTATTGTCTTCAGTCAAGATCAAACCACACATCTCCAACACTGTTTTGCTGTCCTCAAAACCCTTCATAAAAACTAGTGTCAAGTTTCTACTTCTGGGAAGTATAATAAACAAAATAAAGGGGAATATTAAGAAGAGAATGATACTTTATTGGATATTAATATAGAATAATATATAGTATCATGACAAGTCACATGCTGTCTATGTATGTCATGGAGGTTATGGGGCTTATCTGAGTAATGTTTCCCTTGAGTCACAAGGCTTAATCAAGTTGTGTTCCATTTAGGACCTGGATTGAGTGATCCCTGTCATAGATGGTTAACTGATAATGGTGCCACCAGTTTATTGCCTGGGCAGTGAACCACTCAGTGAGCTGCTTGACAAGCCGCTTGGCAATTTACTTGGGGTGTTAATTCCCTGAGAGGGAGTAATCAAAGATGTTGCAACACCAGCTAAAGGCCAAGCCTTCCAAATGCAAATTTCTCTGGTCAGAGCTCTTTTTCCTTGGGCACACCATCTCTGCCCAAGGAATAAAGCCTTACCCTGCCAAGATTAAGGTAATCACAAGTATGCCACCCCCCACTGATGTGGGTCAGGTGCATACATTCTTGGTCATGGTTGACTATGTGAAAAATTTCATCCCCAACTGCAGAGCACTAATTTCACCCCTTACCTAGCTCTTAAACACAAAACAGCACTTCCACTGGACACCTTCCAGAGATCAAACCTTTGAGCTGGTAAAGCAAAAGCTTATAACAACACCCATACTGCAATTCCCTGATTGGAACCACCAGTACAAACTTGAGCCTGATGCCTCAAACAGAGCTATAGGAGGCGTGCTAAGGGTGAAAACTGATAAAGGTGTCTTTCTCCCGTGGCCTAAAAGTCCAGGAAACTTACCAACTCAGAACAACATTATCCCATACATGATAAAGAGTTAGTGACAATTGTTCACTGCATTGAGAAATGGCGTTGTTACCTGGAGGGTGCCACCTTTCTACCCTGCGTCCTGACAGATCACAAGTTGCTTCAGTACTTTACTACTCAGTCACACTTAACGCAACGTCAAGCAGGCTGGGTTGAACGCCTGTCCCCCTATCAGTTGCATATAAAATATAAGCCTGGGAAAGAACTTGTCACAACCAATGCCCTCTCCAGACTGTATGTAGTGTCTATCACGGGAGAGAACAGCTTAGACCCATACTAGCCCATGCTTTAACTACATCTTAAAGCTACCTATTACAAAGGTCTTAATTCTGTGACTATCTTTAAGTTGAAGGACAACAAAAGTCAGTTTACCTTTGAAGCTGATAACATCTGCCGCCAGTCAGAGACAGATGAAAAGACATCTTATATTACTATCACACAGCAAGGGGATACCATACTACACTACCACTTCACCTTGGGTCACATCAGAGGATGTAACCTCTTTGAAATCATGAAGTGTAAGGTTTGGTGACCCTGTATGCACCAAGGCATCTTTCACCTCCTTGAAACATATGTTTTGTGCAAGAAGAACACGTTTAAAACTGTACCTTCCAAGTTGGTCCTACATATCAAACCCATAGAACCCTTTGAACAGTGGGCCCTCAACATTTTGAGGCCTCTCCCCAAAGACAGAATAGATAAGGATTACATCATTACAGCCATCAACTACTTCACCTGTTGGCCAGTAGCATGGGCAACCACCAATCATACTGTCACCACCATTACCTTCTTTATTAGCAAGGAAGTTGTTGCCTACTTTGGAAGGACCAAATGTATTATCACAGATGGTGGGCCCAAGCTTATAGTGCACATCATGAAGGCATATTGCGCCAAGAACGCCCTCCAACAAGTAGTTGCAACTTCCTATCATTCCCAGGCCAATAGGTGTGTAGAGCACCTGAATGGTTTGGTGATTCAATTGATTGGCAAGCTCTCAAAGGACCACCCCAATACTGTGTGGACTGCACACCTACCCACCACCCTATTTATCTTACAAGCAAGAGTTAACAGGGGTACCGGCTTCAGTCCCAGCACCTTGGCCTTTGAGAACCCTGCCAGCTTAACAGGCGTAGAGCAAAAGAAATTATGATACATGATTCCCGGAAACCCTCCCCTGACAACTACCCCCTCCCTGAGCCAGTGGCATGCCAAAGCTTGAGACATCAAACACAAAGAAATTGAGGGGGGGACAAAGCATTTTGAGGCAAAATACACTGTAGGTGACCCTGTCTATGCCCTCAACCCCAATTCCGCCAAATTGGAGCCTAACTACTTGGGACACTTCAAAATAGCTGTGGTGTATGATAACCATACCTACCAACTTGAAGAAGCCCAAGAAAATTTTATAACTGTGCTGTTTTAGAAGAGTTACAAGGGGGAAAATATTCAAAAACTAGATAATATTCTTTATTGAGAGATAGGTATTATATAGTCATTGTGAATTTTGGATAATAGGAACATGATAGTGTTGATCACACAGTGGGATAGTGAAGGGAGTGGCTTGATCTGGTAATGAGTCAAGCGCCAAAACAAGGTATCCACCATGGGGGCTCAGCTTTTGTTCATGTTATTGTTTTTGGAAATTTTAGTTGACCTCCTAAACTAGCTTTGAGTGACTGGATAATCAGATTGTGGGTCACAAATCCGCTTACTTGAACCTTGCTGACATGTTGAGCCTGCTGTTTCAAAAGAAACACTAAAAAGCTTCATCACAATTGCTTGCGCCTCTGCTGGTGAGCAACTTGGGTTATTGATGATATTTTCAAAGCTACATATAGATGTTAGCCTTGCCAATGTACTCTACCTGATCCTATTCAAAAGCACTACAGACTACAATAGAATAGAACTTTGAAGATAATTACCTCTATTGGGACTGGAGTACAATCTAGTCAGTGGCTGCAATCTATCCAGGTGTAACTAAGAACTTATTTTCATCCTTTCAGGTGTCTGTATCAATATATACTGCAACAACCCTTGTTCTTGTCCTTTCAGACAGTTCTCAGTGGCTACCTTTACAATAGGTCCATATTTTCTGGCTGTGTCTATCCTGATTGGCTGCCCTTGGCATTTGTGCTGCTACTGGCCTTAGCAGGCATACATGGTACTTCAGCTACAGCCTACGCTTTCCTTGAGCTAGCCTACTGGCAGTTATGATTGGCTGTATCCTTATACGCCTATTAGTGCACTGGGAAACTACACCATATTTAGTTGATGCTTAGAAATTGTCCCTGTTAAGTCCTCCTACATTGGAGGGTGTATTTCAGTATTCCATTTGCAGGGCTTAATCAGTGATCCTTTTCTGGCTGGTGAGCCTTCTGCTTATTAATGCAACAGGTTGAATTGGGGATTATATGCTGTATAATAGCGGGCTCAATCCAATATTGACTTGTACATTATCTGCTGTGTTATTCTGACCCAGACCAATAAGGAACCCAATTATACACTATGTAATGCTGATCCAAACTTGGTATTTCCTAGTCATTTGCATATCACTTGTTTAATATGACTCTATACGCCCTTCAGGCTGGGTGGGACTGAGTTGATGCAACATCCAGTAGGATAAAATGAGATATATACAATTGGTGATTTCAAGATTACATGCTGTGTAATCAATGATAATCACTATATTGTCTAATAATTATATGGTGTATAGCCAATATATTATTTATAATGAACTAGTGATTATACAGCATATAATAGCCATATCATTTATAATAAACTAATGATTATACAGCTTATAATTACTACACATATAGGAATGATAATCAAGTGATAATACAGCAACAGCGCCCATGTTGATATTAAAAATGTTGACACTGACCATGTTGACACTTTTAATGTCAACACTATAGTAAAGTGACGACCTGGTTTTACTTAATGTCATTTCCTGGATGTTGACACTTTTTTAATTAACAAAACACTTTACCCTGAACATTCTTAATATAAAAAATTAAAATACTTTATTATACTAAAATGACCCTAGAGAGTTCAAAACTGCAATAAAAAATTACTATAAGTAATAAGAATAAGGAGATATAAGAAACTATTTTTCAGTTTACTATGTAAATTACACTATTTATTATAAAATTATTTTTTATTTCAATAAAAATTAAAATTCCAATGAACCAAAAATAAATATATTTAATATATCATAATAACTTCAAAATATAAGAATATTCTAATTTAAATTTATTATACTTCATATAAGCATAACTGAAAATATCTCATACCTTAAAGATAAATTAATAAAATATAAGATATTTCTTACAAAACCACATTGAAACTGTATCTGAAACTTACCATTTGTACCTAAAAAGATTAGTACAATATAAATAAATTAAAAAATTAAAAGTTTAAAAGTAAAATATATACAAGCAAAGCAAGGTTTATTAAGCTAATTAAAGCCACCAGCAAGAGCAGTGGCAACGTCCTCAAGGTACTTCTTAATCTCCGCCACCTTATACTTTTTCTTTGCCACCTTCTGAACGTCCTCCTAGTAGTCCTGCTCCTTGGACTTTTGCTTCTTGGGGGCCACCTGGTTGGCCAGGTTGCAAACCTTGGAGACAGTCCGGGCCTGCTCCTCCTGAATCTCGGAGAAGAACTTGTTGTACTTGGGGTTGGTCCCAAACTTCACCTTCAGGTTCTTGTGCTAGACTTCCAGGCTGAACGTGGTCTTCATTTCTCCCTTAAGACAGGTGCTTTGACAGTTCCATGGCGCTGTGGCCCTGCTCTTCCCTCTCCAGGAAGTCACCTTCTTTTCTACCCACTGCCTCTCAAAGTAATCAAGGTAGCCCTTGAAGATAGTGGAGTGCTTCTTGATGTAAGCATCCTCCAGGAGGGCCTCAAAGCCAATCCTAGTATGCTCTGGGCGCACAAAAGCCAAGGCATCAAACTGAGTCAAGGCAAAGTGGCACTTCCCCTTACCATTGTTAAGATACTTCTCCAAAAGATCCTTCTCACTCTTGAGATTCTTGATGAGGGCCTGCCTAAAATAGAAGCAACCCTGGACTTCTCCATTGAAGGTGGCCTCAAAGGTTCTGAACTGAGCTTGCTCAAAGTTCATTATGATAACCTTTGGCCCAAGTGAGCGTGCATGAGCTAGCTGCTCAGCTGCTAGGGTCAACTCATCCTTCTCAGCAGAGGAGGGATTTGCCCTTGTGGCTTGAGTGGGAGGGGGAGCTGGTTGGTGGGAAGGGAGCTCAAAGTATCCCAGACAATCTTGAAGGCTCTGGTGTAGACTTCAGTCTTGGCACCAAGAAGGAGAAAGAACACAAGGGGGATGATCTGGTCATTAAACTGCCTATGCAGGACTCAAAGCTGCTTGAAGAGAGAGGGGCAAGTAGCAAATGTGCCATCACACAGCCAGGTGGTAGCAGTGTTCAGCTGCTCCAGGTTTTGGGTTGTGGCGTAGGCTATAATCCTATCCTCCACTTCCTTACCATTGTCATGGAGCAGGAACATTTCACCATCTTATGTCTTCTTGAGGACATCTGTGAGGAACAGGTCTTCAATTTTAGTGGCGCTCTTGGCAGGGGATTGGAGGCTTGACGCCTATCACTTAAAAACTTGACCAACTGATTGTGGGTTGGAACCCTCTTCAAGTTGGTTAGGGAGAGGTACTTGCAAGCAAGCTCAGCCAGCTGGATGGCAGAAAGATCTTTGGAGGTGGGAATTACCTGGACAAGATACCACTTGAGGAGGCAGGCAATGGTGGTATTTGGCATGATGCAGGTATGCTTGCCCTTGATGGTTTGGACCAAGTCCCAGTGCTCTGTGTTGAGCCACACTGGGCAGGAGCGGTCCTTGCAGGTGTAATGGCAGCTCTTGAAGCCCCAGTTGGCATTGTTGCAAGATAAAATATGCCCATTGGCCACCATGGCCAGCCCACCCTTTACGCTCATGATTGGAAAGTATTTGGGCAAGGAAGAGGTAACCTTAAATTTGCTGTTGACAATGCAGATGTTGTGGGACAACAGAGGGTCCCAGGGGCCAAAGGAGCATAGTGGAAGCCAGGGAAGTAATTGGGGGTGGGGCTTTGAATCATCCCTGGATGAGCTTAAAGGGGGAGTTTGGTGGGGGAAGCAGAAGGGGGCTTATTGTGGTGCTCCTCATGTGCAGGAGACTTATCTTTGGGTGGGGACTTTTGGGCTGAGCGCTTCTTCTTGGTTGGCTCCTTGTCAGAAGCCAAGTTGTAAAAACTGTGCTCTGTAAGGGAGCCATCAGATTCCTCTCCCCAGTGGAGTGAGCAGGGCTCTTCTCAGGAGAGGGCTCAGGGAGTGCTTTAGTGAGGGCTTTGGGGATGGTTTTGGAGTGGCCTTCTTTGATGAGACAGGCTTCTTTTTGGTGAGTTTGGTTAGCTTTAAAGGATGCTTGGTTCCTTTGGGCTGTTTGGAAGTGTTTTTGTCCTAAAATTATAAGTAAAAGGGTTTAAAATAAAGCAATTTATAAAAAAACAAAAAAAACTTAGAAATCATAGTATATAAAAAGTAAATCTTAGATGGTTTTTATTGGCATTTAAAAGTTAAAAAAACTTGTATAGTTTTTATTTTATTAAAGTTATAAATAAAAAATTAAAAGTCAAGAGAAATACGTGAAGGTATTATATTTAGATATAAATTTTGTTTTAAAATTACAAAATATGAAAGAGAAAAAGTCAAAAATACAACATATCAAAAAATGAGAAGTTTTTATCATGTAAAACATAAAGTTTTATATGTTAGAAATGAAGTGCTGTCATTATGAGTGACAATTAGTAAAAAAAGCTGAATTCTCACTGTTGATTACAAAAATTGTATACATTATTTTTGACAGCATTGTCACTATCAACATTTTTTTTAAAAAATTTACTATGTTTTTTCATAGTACGCTTAATTAAATTTACGTGGGCTAGCAAAAATTAACTGTTTTCTGTGTATTTTTGTTCACATATAAAAATTAAAAAAAACATGAAAATAAGTAAAAAAGGATCAAGGTTCTTTATTCTTTTATAAAAAAATTATATTTGGGTAGTGTTAATATGATATTTTACTATTGCATATATGTGAAGTTGTGAAGAAAGTTGCATTTAGTATTGAAAAGGGTAAAGTGTTGACAATGTCACTTACAACATTCTTTATATGAGGTGACATATTAATCTAGGCTTAATTGTGTCACTCTAATTTGCTTAACTCCACCCCAGGGGATGATCATGAGTGAATAAAAGACATTTACAAGTGTTGACATCATTTTTAATAATAAATTCTATAGTAACTTACATAGTAACTCATGCTTAAATTATTGGATCACTATTAGCCACCAATCCACTTAATATATTAAAGCCGTAATAAGTGCCACATAAATATTTATAACATGAACATTCCAACAATCAGCTATATGCACACTGTCTTTTTCAATATAATAATTCAATAAAAAAATTTTAAGTGCACACTTATTTTTTACTGTAGATGCTTCAGTTTTGTTATTAAAAATAAGTTTGGCTTAAAAAGTGTCAAAATTGACACTTTTACGCCGTTAAAACAAATAAAAAATAAACTAATTTTTATTAGTAAAAGTAAAGAAAAAATCTGGTTAAATTGAGCTTTTTATTAAGCTTAATATTAAAACGTGTTGAGATGGCCACAATTTTATTGTATTTTCTGGGTTCGCACCCCTGAATGCTTTAAAAAAAGAATTAAGCTAGCGCAACTAGCAAAAAACATAGGAGACTTAGAGTTTTGAGTCAACAGTGGCCATGTCAACAAAATGTCAACATGGGTGCTGTTGCCAATAATACGACATATAATTGTTGTATTTCTTATAATAAACTAACAATTACACAGTGTATAAATGTCATATCAGTTATAATAAACTAATGGTTATGTGGCGTATAATCACTACACTTAATTAGATGATAACCTAGTGATAATACAGCGTGTGACTGATAAAGACCAGTGTACAATGATTAGCCTGATTATTTGTGGTCAATCAGCCTAATCTCACACCTGCCGCGCCATCCCCACACAAAAAAATTTTGTGTGGACCTTCCCAGATCTTCTGCAGGCTCCAATCCTGGTTTCTGACAACAAGCAGGGGGCTGTTGCAACCAAGTTTCCCTCCTTTCCTGCCAATGTATCTTAAAATATACAGGGGGCTCTCAATGAGTTGCCCCAGGACATATCTAATGGCACAGATTAATCTTATGGTAATGTCAAATTGTGGGCACTATTTTCTAATTAGGAGAGCTACCAATTTGAATTTGTTGATCCCTGCTCAAGATGTTCCTTGGCTTCAAACCTTACATGGAACCTGCCACTGTGCCCCCCATGGCCTGGTGGCTTTTCTCATATGGTGTATTAATCACAATATTCCAGAATAAATTACATCTTATACTGTTCATTCTTGTCCTTTCTATTGGACTGTTGTCTTCCTCAAATCAAATACTGAACTCTCATTGGTTCAGTTGCAACAATAGTTTGGCTAATTACCATGTCACTCAACTATTGTTTTGGCAAAGGGGAGAATGAGGGTATCAAATGTATTTTTGGTGGGTTTAATTTTGCTTTCTCAACATACTTACTGCTTAAGGTGCTGGTTCTGTGATAGAGATATTAGTAGAGGTCTTATCTTGATGAAAGTTGCCTGGTTGTTCTGTAGCTGGCTGGCAATGTGTACAAAAGTGGTGAAGTGGTCCCTTTTTCTTGCACAGAGGCATGTCACAATTGATAGTATACCTCCCCAAGAACCAAATCCAGGTTGAGCTATCAAGCAGGCACCAATAATTTGAGCTCTTCTGAGAGAAAATAAACAAACCTGGTGGGATTTGAACCCAACCCAGATTCCTGACAAATATTTGGGGCACTGGCCTTTAATATGAAGAAAAATAAGTCTTCAATTTGTACCTGGCAACTAAAAGCCACTTGATTGTGTAATGTCACCAAATTTAAAAGTCATTTATTTTCTAAGAAAATGTTCTTTTATTAGATATAAAATTTTTCAAAATAGTTTCACTGTGGAGTTGATTGATTACAATTCTTAAAAATGCACCTGAGATACTTTTTCTGCTCTTTATTTCCTAAGCCAGGCTTTATAGCCTACATTTGAACCTATAGAAAACCAACTTAGTTTTTTAAAAATACTACTAAATATTTAAACCCCATAAAAGCTGGTTAAAAGTCAATTCTGGCCAATTTTATATTTCACATTTTAATCCTTGAAATTTATATGTTGAATGATGAAATATTTCTGTATTTAGAAGAGATTTGAGATTTAATTTCCTCATTTTTATCTCTCCTATTTGCCATTGAGCTGAAAATTTATAATAGGTGTGTATTTCTGTGAAGGGTTTTTTGGAAAGCAGAATCATTTGCTCTGCTCTACTTTCAGTGATATAGATAGTTAACAGATCCATGATTCCAAATACCCTTGTGATGACATGTCTTGAGCTACTCATTATCAAATTAAACCAAGTCCATTAATTTTTTGGACTTTATTTTTCAATATGGATAAAACTTTAATTTCAAAATGCTAAAATAGTTCTTTTCACATGCCTATCTTTTCTGTGGTAGACACAGTGTATTTGGTGTTAAAAAAATGGGTTAATGTTGGTCTAATAAAAATTTATTTGCCTAATCAGCATTGATTATTGTGTCATTATGATTTTTGCCCCACTATGATGGTAGGGTTTTGCTCTTCAGGTCTTTTGGGTGCTAATAGGGAGGACACCTATTAGTAACATGTAAAGATGAACATGAGTCATGGAATTAATATACCATGTGGGGTTGAAATTATAACATTGACTGGGGAAATAATACATTTTGGGTGCACAACTACAGTTATTGAAGTTCCTCTTTCCATTTATTTAGATTATCTTTAAGGAGGACACTTATAGCTTGCTGTTCAAGCATGAGGAGCATAAGGCTATCACTAGGGTAGCTATATAGGGGAAATGCTTTTAAACTTAATTATTTGATGTGTTTAGGGAGTAAAATTGTTTAATTTGCGCTCAAAAGCCCAGACTAACCACTTATTGAATTAGTATAAATAAGTAAAACATGTACTGACCTCTGGAAGGCATATGTTAAAGCAAAGTGGTACGTGGCGTGATTCAAGGATATACAATGAGGATATAGTAAACAAATCATGAGTTTCTTGACAAGCAAGAGACAAAATCAGGAGGACAGTTTCAACATCTTGGATCCAATGGCAGTGTAGCAAAAATTGAAACAAAAATTGTTAATAGGCAGGTGATTTGTAAGGGTAAATTTGAGAGAGAATCAGAAGGCGTCAACATGTAAAGCACGGGCCAGGTTGAGGCCATGGAATCTATGGCAACCTTGACTGCCACAGAGGCTAGTCTTTCAAGGATAGGGGCAAACAGCCCCAAGTGAGCCATCATTTTGGGATAAACTCCTTTTATTTTCTCAGGGATAATAAGCTATCTAGAAACAAGTTTCTAGAGGGAAAATGGGGAAGTCTTAAGAGAGTTCAGGATGGGGCAGGGAGGATTCTGCGGCTTCTTATTGGCTGGTAAGAATATTTTCAGCAGTTGGTGGTCCTGCATTGGAATTTGAGTCAATGACGTCATAATTTAAAAAATAAATTGGCGTCCAGAGGATTGAGCACTCCCATTCCCAAATAGTGTATAATGTCTAATTTTCTTGTTATAATTATTTGGGGGAAAATAAGGTAGGTCCAGATTTTTGAGGGCTATTTGAGCAACCCAGCCTTGACCCATTTTTTGTCTATGACAGCATTTTGCTGTCTATTTCTTTCAAGGGTTTGGCTGCAGTTCTTTGCTGATTTTGGGTTTTACAAGGGCGCACCATTCCTTCCATTTGATTTTCTACCGTAACAGCATAGTTGGGAAGGCATCACTATGATCTAGACACTCTTAATAGATAATCAAAGTGATAGGCTATTATTGAATATGAAAAAGAGGTTAGTGAAATGTTGAAGATGTGTTGAAACACTTCTCCAAAGTGTTTTCCTACAAGAGTGAAATGCAAAAAAATTGGTGAATTTTTTCTTCTTGCTTTTGCTATGAGAGCAAAAATTCAAGAAAATTGTTGAATAAACTCTTAAAAATGTTGAATATATACTTCTGAGAAGTATATGAAATAAAATAAAGGAGAAATTTGAGAAGAGAATGACACTTTGTTGATATGATTTTAGAGTATTATATTTTATCACAAGAAGCCACATGTTGTCCATGTATGTCATGATAGTCACAGGGCTTGTCCAAGTAGTGTTTTGCTTAGGACTTGAAAGGTTTGATCCCTGTATTAGATGGGCAATCAATAAGGGTGCCACTTACTTAATAATTAGTTGGGGAATCACTCAGGGAATTACTTTTCCAAGAGAGAGTAATCAAAGATGTTACAATAGAAACAATCCACATAGTATTTTACTATATGAACAATTAAATTTCAAGTGTAAAGCAATGTTATGAAAATGGGGGATTTTTTAAAGCTTTGAGCAGTGAAATGTTGTCTTTCTATTTGAATTGCAGCAAAACAGTGAAGATTTCAAAGCATTTGAACATGTTGAGTGCTAAAATCATTTTATGAGTTTGAAGTTTTTTTAATAATAAAAGGCATTGGTAGAAAATCTTAAAGATTAAGAAATAATTAGGAAATTATTAAAATAATGTTTAGGCTTTTAATATAGTTAGTTTTGAAGCCATTTGCATGATAGAAAAGAGGTTTTGTGAACTTGTTTAAGCTTTTGAAGAGGACTATCCTAAAAAAGAAACACTTAAAATAAGAGGCTATATATCAGTGATTGAACAGAGAAGCTAGGGACATCATTGGAGATCATTATTAGGCACATAATGGGGAGTAGCTGAACATTATTTAGATCATCTATAAGACATATCTGAAGGAGCATATTTGTAATAGATTAGAGGCTAATATAGCAGAAAATACACAGGACTACAAAAATTTCAGCACTATAGTGCAACAGGGAAACCATACTCATGACTAGTATCAGAAGTTTTTTAAGAAAATCCTTCTTCTGTTTAAATAAATACTATCAAAACTCCTATAATCTTTGGGAATTTTATAGCAATGGACAAATTTCCTAATATCTACTACCCAAGTGCAGATCAGGAAGATCAATTTCTCCAACATTGAAGTAAATTTTAACACAGTCAAACTCTTAATGAAGAATTAAGCAGTATGGCAAAAGGTTTAAAGTTGTCCAAAAGGGGAAAAGAGTTCCTGATAAGTGAATTTGAAAGAATCCTTCAGGAGCTTTATAACCCAAGAGAAGTAAAGACACAGGTAGATGTAATTATACATGATGCTGATGCTAGGATTCTGATTGATAAATTTTTAAAAGGTTTGCAAGTCCAAAAGCTCAGTATAATGCTTTAGCGCTTGAGCTTGATCACTTGAAGAGTGTCACACCAATCCAGCTGGTCCCTGGCTTTGACCCAGGACACACTTTGGTGACCTCTGAATAGCAGATGCATCAAAGGGCAAAAGATTTAAATAAAATTACCTCAAAAAATAGCTTATACAGCTGGTGTTAAAAAGTA
This sequence comes from Entomophthora muscae, assembly GCA_014839935.2. Lineage (NCBI taxonomy): Eukaryota > Fungi > Entomophthoromycota > Entomophthoromycetes > Entomophthorales > Entomophthoraceae > Entomophthora > Entomophthora muscae. Next base: position 108,993 of record QTSX02005909.1, on the reverse strand, counting down.
GCCAGCTGTTTAAAAAAGATAAAAAATACATATAAGCTAAATTTTCATAATTTTTCTTGCATTTTTAATTAAGTGATTTTTGGTGGTAAACTATACTTTTAAAAAAATGAAAAGCAAGAATTGAGATTGCTGAGTTGATATAGCATCATATGATGTCATAGTTAATATGAACCCATTCTTTCCTATGCCTCATGAACACCAAAACATTTGAGTGATATGAAACCTATTGAAATCCAAACTGATGTAAAGTGAGATGATGATGTCTTGCCCAAAAAGATTTAATATTATACACAATAACATATAATGTATTTAGATTTAGACTTGATGAATAAAAAAGATTGGTACTGCTTAGAGGAGAATTTTTATTGACCCAGTTATAAACTTAAAATCAGAAACAAAAGAAGTAAATGGATTTACTAATTCTAAACATACTATGTAAAACAAGGTTTTAAAAAGAGATCTATTAGTTACTAATAGATATCTCATCATAAAAGATGTAAAGAGATCTTCATTAAGAAAATTGGCAACAATAAGCCAAATGCTTGTGGTCTAACTAAATCTATTTGAATTTAGAGAATAAAAGGTAAAAATAAGCTATAAAAGAATTAAATTAACTGGCAAAAATAAAAATTGGTTGAAAAATAAGAGATTGGGAAGATTTAAAAGCTTTAAGAGATGATTGATAAGATTTTAAAGTTAGAAAGCACAAAGCCATAAAATGGGGAATTCACTTAGAATTTGAGCTTAAGATTGATTTTCAAAAGAGAGCTTTATTGATATACAAAAGCAATAAAATAGTTAGGGCTGCTAGGGAATCTTCAAGGAGAATAATTGTTGAAGCACATGTAAGTTTCAGTAAAAAAGGATAAAATATATAAGGTTAAGTCAATATGATGTTTTAACAGCAGTTACAGAGCTTTTCATACATAAAAAAGAGAAAAATTCAGTCAACAGCGCTTATACAAGCAGCAGTGCAAAAGTTTCTTTATGAAAGCAATGGAGTTTAAAGAAGACAAGTATAATGGTAGAGCTACTGTGAAATTTGGAAAGATTAAGAAAGTGGGGAGTGCAGACCCAAATGATAAACACATTGAGCATCAAAAAGAATTATTAAAGTTGATATTTGTAAGTGGTAAGCTCCAAGCAAAGATTCAGGCAAAACGTAGCCTATAAAAACAAGAACAAAAAATACAAAAATTAATGATTGGGAAATAGAAACCAGATTTTGCAAATGAATCACTTGGCAGATGGGTTCCATAAACTCTTTGGTTTTGGTTGGGTATGTCATAAACAAAAGAACAGTTGCTGCAGACAACACAAAATTGATGCTGCATGTCACAATTGTGTGTACGGGAATGTACATGAACAGGAGTTTGAGCTCCATAGATTTTACTTACCAGAAGTAAAGAAAATATCAACCAAGGTATAATATGAGTTTATTCAATTAATGAGGTAGTTATGGGCTATAACTCAGCTCATATAGGTCAAGTGGGAATGCTGACATCAGCATCTTGAATTCTGACAACCAAACCTTCAGAAGTGACCAAAAAACTTCTGACATCATAAATTGATATTTGATCCAAAAAAACATCAAACTATCTGTTTTTGGGTTTACGGCCTTAAATAGCAGGTTTTTGGATTCTGTTTGAAGGTGCACCCACTTGGTCTCACCCAATTCCTATCAATTACTTGATTTGGGTCATTTTAGGCTTTTGAAGACTTTTTCTTATTAATGGCACCTTTCTGCTTGGTTTTCTTAGGGTAAACAATGCCAGCTAAGATGTCTTTATTCATGACAACAAGCATGGAAAAGGCAGAAATTTGATTTCTATTTTGGCAAGCAAAAATCTTTAAAAATACTTATGATTCTCTTTTAGCAAAAAGAAAAATTCTATAAAATTCCTGCCCTTAGAGGCAGGGCATTATAGATGGCCTAATTTTTAATTTACATATTAAAATTGATAATAAAATAATTAATTTAGAGATCACTTCTAATATATCCCTATATATATAAGAAATGAAATACATATATCAAAAGTAATTTTTTAATGACAGTGATAATCAATAGTAGGTCTGACTTAGTGGCATTATTTTAGGATGTTCTTATTATAAGTGTCTTGAATTAATACTATGAGAATATCTTCTGGCAGTATAAAAATTACTTTGATTTATTGATGATATGAGCTTATTTAATTTGATGATAAATGGTATAGATCAAGATTAACTAAATATACCCACTCTAAGGGATTTAATATGAAAGTAAAGTTAGTGGAATAAAGCTTAATTGATTTGACTCAAATTGGGAAATTTGAGATGGCATATTTTTGAGATGTTGTAATACAAATATATAATTTCAGGCTTTAACTATGTATTTTCTTTATTTTATTTTTTGACTGTATATTCCCAGCACAAAAAATACCATCTCAAAAATTGATTTGAGATGCTGTATTCAAGATGGTGTAGCCTACCAACAGGTCTAATGTTATGGCCTCACTTGTACTTCAAGCATAGCGGGATCTTACAATTCCATATAAGGAGTGAGATTGGTTTACAACACAGATCATTGAACCTCCATACACATAGTGCTGGAAATCTCTACCTCAATCAATGTTACATGTGCAGCCCTCTAGCACCCCAATGGCTCTCCCACTTGATATAAGAATTATTGTTTCTCTCAGCAAATATTATCTTGTAAACATTTTCTGTCTCCTCTTGTAATTCTGTCCTCCTCCAACTCCCAAGTATAGAACTATAAATAGTTCAGCTGTAATACCATAATAAATGAAAGCCTGGATCTGAGGGCTGAAGCTGGAAGCCTGGGAAACAGATTGGCTGACCAGCAAAAGTTAGCAGCATCAGATAAATCCTGATAAGATGTAAGACTTCAGACTTTTTCAACAACAGCTACAGCTGTATTAAAGCCTGTGCTCAACCATCACCAATAAGTTACTATCTCCCAAGGATTCAAAAGATACTGCTAGGATTGAGACAATGGTTTTATTGATGAGCCTAAACAGGAGGAGATTTAATTCTTGAGATAATAGAGCTGTGATGGCTTTTATCTCCTATTTTATGAAAGAGAGATGGTAAGAAAATTATTTTTAAGCGAGATTAACTCATAAAAAAATATATTGTCAGAAGTAAGATTATGAAAGCTGAAATTGAGGGCTTTTGGCTGATACCAGTTTGGGCTGAAATGGTTCTGTATTCACATAAATATAGGCAATCAAAGATGATAAAGGAGAAACAAACAAACAAAAAGAAGTTTTGTCATAGATACCAATAAAATAGGAAATATCAGTTGAGACTTAAATTCTCAGTCCTGAAGTAAGAGGGCTGAAACTTTTTTATAAAACAGATTTCTTAGTTGTATTAGAGGGCTTATTAAATTTGGTGAACCATTGTTAAGAGCATATTTTCAGAATCTTCATATCTATGTGATCTTAGAGTCTTTTTAAGCAGAATTAGACAGTATTGTATCAACTAATGCCTTAATACTCTCAGGAGCTTACCCTATTTTTATCCATCTTAGTATTTGTCTAGGAGCTCACTAGCCCTAGACTGCAAGCTTGGAAGGCAACTATTTTCATCACTTGACAGTACATCTGTTGAAAGATACCATACTTATGACTCTAATCAAGGATTTAAGTTGCTTGCCCATAGAATATTGTACCCAATTTATAGCTTCCTTACCAAACTGCACATGTTAGGCCATCTACCATGTCACCCTGTTACACCTTTGATAACAATTGAAAATTTCATAACTGTGCTGTTTTAGCAGAGTTACAAGGGAAAATATTTAGAAGCTAGATAATAATCTTTATTGAATGATAGTGATTATATAGTCAATGTGAATCAAGGATAACAGGAACATGATTGTGTTGATCACACGGCTAGATAGTGAAGGGGTTTGGCTTGATCCTGGTAATGAGTCAAGCGCCAAAATGAGGTATCCACCATAAGGGATCATCATCTGTTCATGTTGTTAGATCTGGTAATTCAAGTTGATTTCCTAGCCTGGCTTCAAGTGGTCAGGTAATCAGATTGCGGGTCACAAACCCACTTGTTTGGAACCTTGCTGGCAGGTTGAGCCTGCTGTTTTGACACCTCCCCCCCCAACTGTAGGTTGGCCTCCTCTGGGGGGTAGGTTGTTGGGGAGGTTGTCAGGAGCCAGGGCGCCATACTGGACTAATTGTTGTTCTGTGGTGGGCAGGGCAGCTTCACATTGTTTTTGTCTTGCTTTGCAGGGTCTCAGGCAATCATGGTGTAGGGTCTTGTCTTGTTTGCAATTCCTGAGTCCTTGCACAAGGTAAGTTTTATTTTTGTTTACCTTTAGAATGATTGCTGGGCCTACTTTCTTGGGTTGTAGTTTGCTTTTATCAATTTTCATGACCCAAACTTTATCCCCAACTTCATGTCTATCTTGGATGGGGACAAAAAAAATTTGCAGATGTTTGTTTTCTTTTTCTGTTTGCTTACTGTTGGCCCCTATAACTTGAGGATCTGAACAAGGGGGAACTTTACTTGGAATTTCCAGTTTGGGTCCTGTCAATGCTTGAATAATATTGGGCTGTGTGCTTTATAACAACTCAAAAGGGCTTTTTCCAGTGGATCTGTTCACTTGGGTTTGGCACACAAGTAATGCAGTCAATAGCTTCTTATACCAGTCTTCAGGTCTCCTGGTGGTGAGTTTGGCTAAGGCTTGCATGAGGCTGCCATTAAGCCACTCTACACATCCATTGGCCTGTGGGTGGTATGGTGTTGTCACAGTATGTTTGACCTCATTTTTAGCAAGGTATATGTTGGTGGTTTTGGAGGTCAATTCTTTCCCTCCATTGGTTATCAAGAGTTCTGGCTTTCCAAACTTGCTGATTATCTCTTTGCCAATAAATTGGCGTACATCATTGCCAGTGTGTGCCCTTACTGCTTGGGCTACTGGCCATCTTGTAGCAAAGTCTATGGCAGTGATTATGTATTTCTTATCATTGTGTTTCCTTGGAATGGGTCCAACAAAGTTGAGAGCCCAACCCTTGAAGGGTAGTTGTGTGTGGATGGGTAGTACTGACTTTGGGGGGGGGTTGCTTTTGGAAAACTTTTTGCATACCTTACATTGGTCTAGGACTTCCTGAACGTCACAATATAAGGTTGGTCATCAGGCCTTATGCTTAAGGAACTCATGTAGGTTTCAACTCTTGGTGTGTCTGAGGTCTCTGTGATAGTGTAGAATGATGTCTACCCACTGGTGTGTGGGGATATAGAGAATGGTAGTGCTGTCAGACATTTTTTCTGTTTAGGGTCTGTATACATCAGCAAATAGGTGTTTGTTTTTTATAACTGTTTCCTTTGTTATGTTGGTTGTACCAGGGGGAAACCCTTGTCCTTTGTTTTTAGTACCAAGAGAGGCCAGTTTAGGTCAAGCCCATTTTCCCCTCTTATGGTGCGGACATATAGACGTGAGAGAGTGTCTGCCATGGCAAGCTTGGGACCAGGTTTATACTGTATGAGCATGTTGAATCTCTCCAAGAGCTCCATCTAGTGGGCTTGGCGGCAAGATAGATTTGCTTGGGTTTTGAAATATATGAGCAACTTGTGGTTGGTTAGTGCTGTGAATTCTTCCTGTTGTTCCAGGTAAAAGCATCATTTGACTAGACAGTGCACAATAGCCAACAGTTCCTTGTTGTGGATAGAGTATCAACACTCACCATCTGTCAACTTTTGTGATTCATAGGCTACAGGCAGGAAGTCACCATCACTATTTTTGATTTGTAGGACTCCCCCAATGGATGCATCTGAGGCGTCAGTTTCCATTTGGTATTCCCTGTCACATTTGGGGCATTGCAGGATGGGAGCTGTTGTGAGCTTCTCCTTGAGGCGTCTAAATCAGAGGTCACATGAGGGGTCCATACAAACTTGTATTTGGCGCCTGTTATGGTGGATAAGGGGCAGTCAAAACGCCACAGTCAGGTATGAAGCGGTGTACATAGGCCACCATCCCCAAGAAGGTGTGGAGTTTCAACTTATCCTTGGGTGGCAGCATCTTGCAGATGGCCTGTATCTTTTGACTGTTGGGTTTGATGCCGTCTTTTGAGACTATGTGCCCCAGGAAGGGTAATTGTTTGCGGAAGAACTGGCACTTAGAGGGCTTGGCCAACAGTTTGTGTTGTGCCAGGGTAGCAAAAACTGCCTCTAGGTCTTTGTAGTGCTGTTCCACTGAGGGGCTATAGACAATGATGTTGTCCAGGTAGACTAGGGCATGCTTGCCTATGTGTGGTGAAAATACTTTGTTCATGAAGGTCACAAAGGTGGACGGGCGTTTGTCATGCCAAAGTTGAGCACCACACATTTTTAGGATCTGTATTTAGTGTGGAAGACTGTTTTGGGGATGTCTTCTTCCTTGATGCAAATCTGGTTGTAGCCTGCAGTCAGATCAATCTTGGAGAAGACTGTGGCTCCTCCCAAGGCGTCAAAGAGATCATCAATCAGTGGTAGTGGATAACAATTCTTGATGGTAACTTTGATTAGGGCTCGGTAGTCTGTGACCAGACTTAAGGTATTGTCCTTCTTGGCCACAAAGAATACAGCGGCCCCAAAGGGAGACTGTGAGGGGCGGATAAGTCCTTTCTCCAATGCCTCTTTGAGTTAGGCGCGTAAGGTGTCGTCTTCATTTGGGGTCAGCCTGTAGATAGGGCGCACTTTGGGGACAGTCCCTTTGATTTGGATGGAGTGTTGGATGTGTTTCTCAGGGGGCAGCCTGGGTAGCGCTTCTTTGAAGATTTCTGGATGATGGGCCACAATTTTGCGGTCCTGAGTTGTGGAGGTATCCTGGTGATTCTTGAAGTGTATGATCTTTCACTGGCAGGAGTCCCAGTCAATTGCTTTCAGGTTTTCCTTTTTTTTCTAGGGTCTTTGTGATGCGCACAAAGACGTGGTTGCGTAGGAGTTGGTCCACTGAGTCAGGGTAAATGTCAGAAAGCCTGTCATAGATAGAGGCATTGGGCAGCTTGGTGTGAGGTGCGGCCAAGCCGGTGGGTAAGGCCCACCATAGAATGGGTGCTAACTTGATAATGTAAGATACAGATCACCCAAGCAAGGACCAGGGTCTGGAGTTGGGGACCATGGAATCCATCAATCCTGTCAAAGTAATGTAGAGTACTCCAAACAGTTGGGTAGGTGGTCTCTGCAGAGGTGGGGGTCTCAATTGGGCGTTCAGGCTGTGGGGTTAAGGGTGGAGTCATGGGAACAAAGTAGGCAGGCAGATAATTGTACTTGTCTTTGAATAATCTTGGCGGCCTTTTGTACCACTTTACTTCATGTCCTATGTATTCAGTACTTCTAGTCCTTGCCAATGGGTTGGAAATGAGGATGGTTTCCAAGTTGTACTCCAAATAGGCTGGGTTGGGCGGGTATTCAGTAAAGTTCACAGGTCTAAAGGGGGCTCCTGGGAGATGGTATAATGCCTGGGGCGGTTTGGCAGGTTGGTCTCTGGAGGGGGCGGCGGCCTGATTGTCTACTTGGCCGGAATTAAGATGAAAGGTTACTAAGACTAGATAGGGTAGAATTTGTTCAAACCAAATGTTCATAAACTTTATTATTGAAAATGACAATGCGGTCATCATCACACTGCCAGTGTTCTTATACCATGTTATTTTGCTTCTTTGCTTTTTGCAGGCTTTGGGTCCATGGGCGGTTTTCCAGTAGGGCATGGATCTTGGATTAGGGGCTGGAGGGCATCAGGTTATGGTTGGGTACTGTGACAGATCCAGGCCTAACCAGTCCATCCTGCCACTATCCTGCCCTTGACTCTTATTTCTGTTACCTTCCTGGGACAAAGCTTTGAGGAGCTTTGCCTCCAGTGAGGCCATTTTATTGGATAACAGTTTATTGTCATCCCACCAACAAGCCATGATTTCAATGCTTTTTTCCTCTCGTGCTCTCAACGCCTCAATTTCATAATTTGCCATCTCTTTTAATTGTTGCAAGATTTTATCCCATCCTACCAACAAGTTCTAAGCATCCCAAGTATAAATTTGGTTCCCTTAAGCAGGAGTCCCTTCCTTTGCAAATTAATTGGAATACAGCTCTTTGAACTCAGCCTTTACTTCTACTAAAGATTTGGCAGGAACAATCTTAGTGACCTCCAGGCTGGTCCAAGCTTCTTCCAATGTACTTTTAGGAACCTCCTTTCTTGCTGCAGCAGTTTCCACACAAAGGACCCCAAACTTGGATCTCTCAAATTTTAACAAAGAAGGCATGACAATTGAAAAATAGGTGAGGGGAAAGCGTCAAAACTGACAATGAATATATTCTATTAATGTTTAACTGTTTTTGCTTATATACCATTTGGGGCATACACGGCTGAAAAACCCTATGGTTCCTGAATCAACCAATGATTTGCATCATGTGGTCTATGACATTCAAGTCATCCAACATAGATCTTTACCTAAAAGATCACCAACAATTCTCAACCTATGAGAATTGACCTACAATGGGCAGAAGTCACCTGACTCCATTCAACCCAATGTACCAATTTGGAATAGAACTTCCCCAGCTCCCAGCGCCAAAACCCTGTGGATTGCATATCCTAAACTCAGCTATCAGTGTTCCAACTGAGAACCAGCTGATCAAACCTGAATTCCTAGGCATCCTTGCCTTTATTTAGTTATTTTTGCATTTAATGGTTTTTTGCCTTAAAACCCATTAAACTGCTTTGAAACTCAAACCAGGCGCCACCGCGGCGCCCAGCAATTTCCCCAGGCAGCGCTGCAGCACCTGAGAAAATTTGATAGTGGCGCCTCTCAAATTCATTAGGCGGCGCCGCGGCGCTTCTAATCCAATAAATTTGCCAACACGGCGCTTTTAACCCTAATTCTGGGGGTTTTCCATGGTTAACCTTAACCAAACTTCTTGACAAAGTCAAGGCCATTTTAATATAATTAAATCCTCATTAATTATATCCTGTACTTATTAATTAATCTTCCTGATTAATTAACCCATTTTTGAGACGCCTAGTCTCCAAGATTGATTCAGCCAATCTTGCCTCAATTCTTTTAGTTAGCCTAACCTAACTAAACATACATATTCTGTTCTTTTATTAAATATAGATATCCAGTTTCTAGGAACCTTTCCCTCAAGAATTCCAAACAAACCTATCTATATGTAATAAACAGCAAAAACAGAACATCTTTATATTTTGGAGCATTTATTTGGCTAAATACTCAGCAGTGACTGTAGTACGGTCACAGGTACACTCTGGCAAACAGAAGTGGCACTGCTTAATTTTGCTGCTTTGGTTCACCATGTCACCTGAGCGGGCCAATTGCATTCCTCTTTCTGGACTGGAGACTGGCAGCAGTTGATGCTTATTGGCAGGGCTAGTAGTGGACCTTGCCCAAGCCACAGCTCTTGCGTAGGTCTGGGCCCTCAGTGGCACCAGTTTGGCGGTTCTTGGCTGGACTGGTTCTGGGGAACAGAAGTGGTAGTGCTTTGTTTTGCTGCTGTTGTTCACCATGTCACCTGAGTTGGCCAATTGTGATACCTTTTCTGGACTGGATACTGGCAACAGCTGGTGTTTGTTGGCTGGGCTAGTAGCAGGTGTTTTTCCCAACCTTCTTTAGGAAGACCACATTTTCTGCGTAGGTATGGGTCTCCAGTGGCACCAGTTTGGCGGCAATCTGGAAACCATTTGGGGAATCCTCAGTATTAGGCTGGCAGGTCACAGGGCAACTTAATCATTTGAGTCTGTGACTTAACAGATTGGCGGGTCCTGGACTGTCCTGGGGAGTCCAATCCGCCTTCAGGGGGCTGGGGTTTGACTCTTGGGTTTTCAATACAAATATTGAAATGTCATTCATGACAGTAGATCTGGTGGTTGACACCTTCACGCTTGATGGTTGACACTGAGGTTGCCCAGTCTACGTGAGGATTGTTCTTTTGTAACCAGTCTAACTGCAGTACATTGTCAAGCCTCGGGAAGTCAATGATGGGACCTTGGATGGTGGAGTGGAGGTTCTAAAGCATGACAGAGAAGGGGGTGGTTTCCCTTGTCACAGCAATGTGGTGTTTATCAGCCAGGACCACATTTTTAATCCGCAAAGGATTAGTGGCTAGCTTGAACTTGTCCACAAAGCTGCTGTTGACAAAATTTTGGTCTGCGCCCAAGTCCAGGAGTGCTGAGCCTGTGTAACTGCAAAAGCAGAAAGGGTAAGACATCAATTTATTGGGATGTCTGGCAATGGTGTATAGTACCAGGTCTGCCGAGGGCACTTGGATCATTGGGCATTTGTCCATGTCCTTGGGTTGGTACTCATCATTAGATGAGTCAGGAGTTGTGTGAGGAGAGCTTGGCTTGCTTAATGCTCTCCCTGGGTTTTTCCCTCATCTTGATTGCCTTGTGTGGCAGTGATACAGAAATGGGTACAATTTGACTGGTCATTGTTTTCATTCCCATGTCCGTTTGAGCTTGTGGGTTTATGGTTGGTGTTATTCCCGTTGTTTCCAGGAGGTGGTCAAGTGGAGCGCCCGCCTGTGTGAGAATCCTTGGGTCTTTCTCATTTTTCTGTTTGTGCCTTATGAAAGGTGTTGGAGGTTTGTTCTGCTTTCTCCTCTTTGCGGTACAGGCTTTGCAGGTTGGTCACCTGGTCCAGGTTCATGTGTCTCATCACATGCAACTTGAGGGTGTCGTAGTACATGAGATGTGTGGCTGGGGTGTCAAAGGTCATGTCAGATGGTGCACAAAGTTGGAGTTCCTTGTAGGCACAGGTGAGCTCTTTCACAGTGCCTGTCTGGGTTAGGTTCTTTACTTTGCGTATGATCATGAGTGTGGTGCCCTTAAGCACAAATATTGCCAAGAAGTCTTGTTTGAAGGTATCCCAGTCCTTCTTGGAGTGTTTTTCATACCACTTGTTGCACCAGGCGCCAGCGTCATGAGTCATCTGGATGGAGATCTCTACAATCCAGAATTGCTGCAAGCATTCCATTTGGGCCTGTTTGCTTTGGGAAGATTGAATCCATACAGCAGTGTTGTTGTTGTTGGCCCCGGCAAAGGATTCCAGGGCCGCGCTTCAAAGACTTTGGGCTACATAGGCGGGAATGGCTTTTTTGTCGGTTGGTCGCAAAATGGAGGAGGGAGCCTGAAAGAGTCCTTGTGCAGACATGGCGTTGAAGGCAGGTATTGGATTCACTGTGTTCTGGTACAGGACAAAGCCATCAGGTATCTCAGCACCAGGCATGTACGGGGTCCAGTCAGGCGGGAGGCCAGACATAATTCTGTCAAGGATTTGTTGGCCGCAGAGCGTGCGGGCAACAGGCGGAATTTTTCAAGATAAGGTAGGATGGAGAACCTACCTGTGCTACCAATGTTGTAACTGTGCTGTTTTAGCAGAGTTACAAGGGGAAAATATTTAGAAGCTAGATAATAATCTTTATTGAGAGATAGTGATTATATAGTCAATGTGAATCAAGGATAACAGGAACATGATTGTGTTGATCACACAACTGGATGGTGAAGGGGGTGGCTTGATCCTGGTAATGAGTCAAGCGCCAAAACGAGGTATCCACCCTAAGGGATCATCATCTGTTCATGTTGTTGGATTTGGTAATTTGAGTTGACTTCCTAGCCTGGCTTCGAGTGGTCAGGTAATTGGATTGCGGGTCACAAACCCACTTGTTTGGAACCTTGCTGGCGGGTCAAGCCTGCTGTTTTGACAAAAACATTGCCCCTTTTGCTACTCTAGTCTTTTTCAGAGCAGAGTGATCTCATTAACCAAATAATGCAGGCGGATGTGTCATTTTTATTTAGCCATGCCAAATGTAATAAAGACTTGGCTTTGGTTATCCCTCTTCCAGCTGACCTATAGACAATCACCTCTATATTATTATCCCTCACACATGCCAAAACCAATCAGAAGGAGCAAAAGTAGTACTATCTTCGTATATTGTAATTTTATAGGGAGACGTTATATTGTACTTGTGACTCCAAATGGGTGAAAAATTCCTTAGGTATTCCAACTTTAGGGCATGTCAGACTTCTCACAAATATAAACTTTGAAGGATCGATCTCTGAAGCTAGTCACAGGTTCGTCATGAGGCTCATTAATATCTGAACATAAGGGGCTGGACACCTGCAGACAAAAAACCACATGATCCCCAGTTTTCTGATAAGTTGTTTGAGACAACCATAGATGTAACTGATTGCTGATGGTTCAGGACGATAAACCTGAATACTTTGCTAAATTCTCTAATTCAATCTCCCCTTTTGAACTACCAAATCTGGATTTAGTTATATATTGGAATTAATTATAAGACAGCAAATTAATAAAAAATCACTAGCACACTTTACACTAGATATTTCTTTGTAATCAAGCAATGAACTACCCTACTTTTAAACTTCCCCGCAGCTAAGCTTTGTCAAAGGCATAGAGGTTGCTATAGTTTTAGGCATATTTACCAAATGAAGTTTAAATTATTACTACCATAAGCTAAATGAGACTGTCTACTTTTTATTTGACATAGTGACCAATTTTATAGCAGATTTCGGAGAGCTAATAGTGTTGTTAGAAAAGAAGCTAAATGTAACTTACCATCTTTAGCAGAGGAAGATAGTTTCTTGGGGAACTCTACTGAATATGTGACGTAAAGGTCACCCTTTTCTGATGGTCTGTTGTGACGAGGCATGCCCTCACTTGCCACCTTTTGGATAAAGCCTATAATTGTCAGTCAGGAAAAAGTAAGCAGTTTACCGGCTGGCGTAACCTCGTCTCGCTTTAGTTGCACCTTTCTTCCGTCTAAATGTGTCAGCGAGCGCTCAAACCCAACCAGAGACTAAAGGTTAGATCCATCCAAAGAAAAGCTACCTCAAGCAGTGTAATGCTGAACTTGGCATGCAAGTCCATATCCTGGCGTGTAAACACAGGGTGGGGCAAAGTAACTATTTCAACCTGAATGTCACCAGCAATGTGGTCTGGGTGCTGATCTGCTTCTTCTTCAAATAACTAATACTTAGAATAAAATAATCTTATGCAATTACCATTTTGTAACCGTCGGGCATACCACGTTCAATTGAGACAGAAAGCACGTCGTCGTCAACAACGACCTTATTTCCAGAGCAAGTGGTACAAGTTGAAGTCACGATCTTTCCTTTTCCTCCACAAGCGTCACATCTATTACGTTATTACGAAGTATACACTGAAACTTACGTAGTCTGTACTTGCTGAACAAAGCCAGGCGCAAGTTGTTGGAGCTTAACAACAATTCCTCGCCCAGAACATTTATTACATTTCTTCACATGATCAGCGTGCTTAGCACCAGTACCGGCACATTTGGGACAGATGACATTTTTTGAAACATCAATCTATAATTTTAAAAGCCTTTCTAAACATTACTTACGTCTATATCCTTGCCATTGTAGATATCTTCCAGAGTAACACGCAAAGGCATAGAGAAGGAAGGACCTTTCTTTTCTTGACTTCCTTGTGCTAAAGATCGATTTAGTTTCTCATGCAGCTGTGCCTAAAGCAACTTACACCTAAAGCCCGAGCCAAAAAATCTATCGATGGTTTAGTACGAATAAACACCTAATAAGATTACGATTCAAACATTGAGAAGGGATCTCTGAATTGAGTGGTTCCTCCATTCTTGAGTCCCTCTTCTCCATGGGTATCATAGATTTCTCGCTTCTCGTCATCACTAAGAACTTCATGGGCTGAAAAAAATAAAATTTAGGGCCAGATCTTTTTCAATCGAGTTATACAAGGCTAGCCTGGGTATATTAAATTTTTTAAAAAAACAAAACTTAAAAATCAAATACATTGGCATGCCAAAAAAGTATAACCGTAAAAACAAATATGGAAGATCTATGAATAATGAGATATCTAACATTCTCCGGCTATATTATTATTCCACTTGGAAGAATTAAAAAGGAAAGCTTGCCTTCAGAGATCTTGATAAATTTCTCTTTTGCCTCTTCATCGCCAGGATTCTTATCTGGATGGTACTTTATAGAAAGCTTTCTGTAGGCTTTCTTGATTGCAAGCTTAGAAGCTGATTTCTTAAGCCCTAATCGAGCATAAAAGTTGCCCAATACAACTTCGATCAGGGACAGTAAAAATAAGAAAAAAATCGCATGTTTCATTCTGAGGTGATGATGAGTGAAGAGGTTTAAAATCAAGGCCTATGCGGGAGCCTAGTAAGAATATCTAAAGGGATGGGAAGGCGGGAACAGCAGAGGCTTGCCAAAGCTACTGTCCTCAGTGTATACCCATTAGTGTAGTTAAGACCAACTAGTTCCAAGTCCTGCCAACATTTGCTTGCTTTGGGTGGCTACTAATCAGACTGTGCCAGCGCCAATCGTATCATGCTCATCTCTACTTCAGCTCTCTTTGGTCTATTAGCCAGCTGCCACGCATCAAATTGAAATTACATGGACTTGCTTATCTGAACTAAAGTGTTCCAATATCCACACGAATGATTTAGGACAAATCCATTGGCTACCAAATCTGCCAATTTATTATCATCCCAGCTCCGGCTAGCTTCCGGCTCTGGTCCGTGGCAAACAAAACGGGTATTATACTATATTTAATCATCTTAAATGAATCTCTGGAAAATTCAAAGACGAAATCTAGTTGGACTGCGCTATCATAATTCACAATAAAACAAATCAATGCGAAGTATATATAGATTTCAATAAGCAGTAGCCAAGTGGTATAAGTGCCATAAATACACTTATTGGAAGTTTTTAAAATGAGTAAGGGGAAATTAAAAAGAAGGACAATTTTATTAAAGACAAAGAAGAGCATATTATAGCTAAATTAGTATCATAGTTTTGTTCATGTAGATAGTGTGCTAAAAGGGAAGATTTCATTGGAAGCCAATATTTCATCTTAGTAGGATATTCAAGACAGTGTAAGATTTTATAGCTGTTGAAACAGCAGGGTTGACCCCTGGAAAAGTTCTGTACAAGAGACCCTGTGCCACTCAAACTGACTTCCCCATAACCAGAAGCCAAATGTGGAAATCAACACAAGTTTTCCAGCAAGGCAACAAGACCCAGTGACAATCTCACCTCAGTGGCCAGCTCAATTTGGTGCTTGACTCATTATGAGGATCAAGTCATCCCCTGTCCAATCTAATTGATTGATTGTCACAATAATGTTCCTCTTAAAGTGATTCCCTCAAACTATATAAGTCATATATTACAATAAAGATAATTATCTAGTTTCCCAAAATATTATCCCTTTTAACTTGCTAATAAAGCACAGTTACAACATCAGGACTTGCCCTGACAATGGGGACACTCAGTCAGGATTGATAATTTTCTTCCCCTCAAAACCCAGGGCCAAGAGCAAGATTCAAACCTCAAACCTGAACACCTGTAGGCCGCCAGCCCTGAGGACTGAAGAGCCAGCTGCCTGCGTTTTCTGGGATTGAGCCCCCTCAAAGCTGAGGCCAAGCCTAATTCCCATAATGAGAACACCAGCAAAAACTTAAGAGCTACAGCACCCAAGGAAGGGCCCAACAACTTGCTTAATGGAGGCAGATAAATTCCTACTGTTAACTTCATGAGCATGAAGTCTATACAAGTAGCCAATCAAGACCCACTACCAGAGGAAAATATGGGCTTAAAGCCTTCTCCCATGACTACACCTCAAGAACAGAAAAATTGAGTGACCTATTATGAAGCTGTGACCAATAAGCAAACACCCAGCAGCAGAGTCATTTTGCTGCTTCTAAACCCAGGCGTCCTGGCCACCCAACCTCATACTTTCTGACCCTATGATGAACCCCAGTTGGAAAATGTAAAGTTTGGCAACAGGGTATTATATAGACCCATAGACCTCACACTAAGACTTTATCACCATTTTTAAATAAAAGTTTATGAGACATTGGTTTTCCCAATTATTGCCCTGTTTTATTTTTGCCATTTATCAGTTCAGCTCAAGATATTCTAGACCTCCTTCCCCTCTTCCTGCAATTTATTATCCGCCTAGTGCTCCCTTTGGCCCCGTCCACTTTACAGAATACCCTTTAAAGCGCAAATACAAAGAATTTACCCTTGAGAATATACTTGAAAAAGATCCCCTGGCCCAGTTAAATTTTCAAGTAAGATACAACAGGCAAGGTCCTTGGCCTCACACCAAGCCCTGTCTATTCAAAGACAAGTACAACTTGCTGCCTGTGTATCAACTGGATATGGAACCTCCAATTACCCCAAAGCCAATGCCCGCATCAGCACCTGAACTTTCCTTAGACCACACAAATAAGCTGTTTGGAATTGTGTATATCACCCTCTCTGGGGTGATTGACACTATAATTCTGGTTGCTGGCCTGTGGACCTGGGTGAGAAAGTCCTTCTCATACCTCTTTAAGTTAGCTCCAATCTTGTGGTGGGCTCTGTCGGCAAAACCTGCAGCCTGTGTGACCCCTGAAAATGACGGGCCAGTTGCATAAGCCTGGATCTCTGACAATACAAAACAAATACCTACCCAGTTCAAGGGCTGGGAAAAAGAAAACAAGATAAGGTCATGTATCATACAGTAGTTTTAAAACCTATGGCAACAAGCAAAAATAGTTCAGATTTAAACAAAATGAACTCATATTTAAACAAAATTGAAATTAACCCAAATCTATTTTAAATTAATATAAATTCATTGAGTTCCAATATTGTTTAAAGATTAGTTAGTTTTGTTTAAACCTGAGTTCATTTTGTTTAAATCTGAGCTATTTTCCTTATTGCCATAGGGTTTTAAACTACTGTGATTGGCTTGGTTCCAGTCAAGACAGACAGAAGAGCGTAATAATTTTCTAGCTGTTTATGAGAGCTAAATTTTCAAGTATGGCACCCAAGCTCCTGACAACTTCCCTGCAGAAGTTCCAGCCAAAGATAAGGCTGTTCCTCAAATAGGGGGTGTTAAAACTGCAAAGTAAACCCACTGTGTCAGGGCCCAAGGGCTCCCAACTCTGATCCATTTAAACTATAGTCTAAGAGAAGTCCTTTATTTATTATTCAGACCAAGAATGATCACAATGGGGAAAAGGGGAACTAGTTTCTTTTTATACCATTTACATTGGTCTTTGAGATTCTTCCAGATTCTTCCTGAAGGTTCTTGTCTCTCTATCTGGAGGGTCATGCTAAAAGTTTGAAACATCAGCTGACTAATTCTAGTCATATTCTTTTGGCCAGATTTGAACTTCGCGGTTTGCCTCAAGTGGCCATCTAAAAATATTTTGGATGAATTCTCCTCATCTGGGACTTTCATTTGAGCGTAAGAACGTCCAAAACTGATCACTGGAAGTTGAGATATGGTTGGATTTGCCCGCTTACTAATTGTTGCTTGTCTTGATTTGAAATCCAATCTCGCGACCATTTTGGGACATGCTGACAGGGTTTTCAAACTTGGCTCTTTAAATTGCCATAAATTTTGATCTAGGGTACCTAGGGAGATCATCAAGGTAGCTTTCTGACGGCAAGAAGTAGCTTTATCAATCCAAGCTTTTAAAACATGACTTTTTAAAGCTACTATGTCATGGCAGGCCATGACACACTGACAAGGTTTCAAGTTGGAAAGAAGACTTGTGACTTGGCTTTACCCACCTAAGACCTGTAGCCAAACATATCTAAATGAGGTTGCCAGATGAGACACCACTTGTCATGGCCAAGAGTAGTGCCATACCAAGGCGCCATGGTTGGGGTTCACCCGTCAGGGTACCGCAAAACCAATGCCCAATACAAGAAGGGCAAGGAGCAGGAAAAATACAGCATGCCAGCTGTAAGTGGACAATAGGCACCAAGATGAGGCAACACAACATCAGCAAGACTAAGGATGGTCAAGATGACTATCTCATAACAGCTGTGATCATAGGGAACAACCTTATCAGTGGGTTGCAAGATTGGGAGAGGGGGAGGGGGTGATATAAAGTGGCCGGTCTGCCCTGGGCTAGGCCCTGGTTGGTAGTTCATAGCTATTGGTTCTACTAGGTGGAGTACTTGTTACAGTAGAAAATCAAATGAAAGGGATAGTGCGTCCTTGTAAAACCAGAAACCAGCAAAGAACCACAGCCAAACCCTTGAAAGAAATAGACAACTTAAATGCTGTCATAGACAAAAAATGGGTCAAAGCTGGGGTTGCCCAAATAGCCCAGGAAAATCTGGACCTGCCTTATTTTTCCCCAAATAATTATGACAAGAAAATTACGCGTTATACACTATTTGAGGATGGCAGCGCTCAATCTGCTGGTTGCCAAATTTTGTGAATTATGACGTCATTAACTCAAATTCTAATGCAGGACCTCCAACTGATGAAAATATTCTTGCCAGCCAATCAGATGCTACAGAACTCCCTCCTCCCCCATCCTGAACTCCTTAAGACTTCCCCATTTCCCTCTAGAAACTTGTGATAAGAAGCGCCTTTTGGGAAGCTTCAGATATGAAATTAAGAAGGAGAGAGGTATATTTTATTAGATGATACTTTAGACTTATATAGCTTTAGCTTTGGTGGAGATTTAGTTAGATCAAACCTAGGGGTTGGTCATGTGCAGGATGGGTTCAAGTTGCTGTGTACTTGGACAGTCATGTGATAACGGTTTGTTGCCATTTCTGGTATGTCAAACTGGATATTGGAAAGGCACCAAATTGGGTGATGACTGGATATTAAGTGGGCTGGCGGTAGCCAGAATACTTGTACATCCAGATCCTCAACACACCCCTTCCTTAAGGGGTTACTCTGGTACATCAGGAGGTGGCTATGTCTTGACGGCTGCCACCTGATGTTCCTGGAGTTGTTTGCTAGTTGGTACCAACCGGGTCAAGTGTTCTCCTTTGCTAAGGCGGAGGCGGGATCTGTGGTACTTCTTGTTGATGAGCTCTTTGGCGCTCTGGAACTTAACCAGGTAGGTGTTCCTGTCTGGTTGGATTTGATGATTCTTCCTGGTCCCCTGTGTACTGAGTCTAGCTTCTTTCTGTTTCCAGCCAGGGCCCAGACAGGGGAGTTGATGGGGAGTGGTTCCTCTGTAGAGATTATCTTTTGTGTTTTAAGCCTTTTTTTCCTGCTATTTTAGCTTTGAGGTGTATATGTTGTAGCGTTGGGGCTTGTTCCACTGTGGTAGGTTTTCCTGGGGGAATCTTTATGTATGGTTGGTTGTTGCGGGTAACTATCTCTGGTTTGTACCCATATGTTAGTTCAAACAGTGAGTATCCTGTCCCTTGATTGATGCGGACCCGGGATACTAATAATGCATGTTTCATGTATAGCGGTCATGTGTTGTTGGCTTTGTCATCCATTATTTTCTTGAGGGTTCTGATAAGGCTGCTGTTTAGGCGTTCAACTCTGCTGTTGGCCCGTGGCCTGTAGGGCAAGGTTGTGGAATGTTTGATGTTCTTTGCTTTTAGGTTATTGTTTACTACATGATCAGATAACTCTGTTGCTCCATCAGTTATGATATAGTCTGGAGTACTGTAGCCAGCTATGATTGCTTTGTTAATGAATCAATTTATTGTTTCTGCTTTGTGATCCTTTGTTGCTCAGCAGATAGGCCAGTGTGTGGCAAAGTCAATGGCTACAATCAGGAAATGTTGCTTTGTTTTAGTTTCTGGGAAGGGTCTCACTACGCCCAGTCCCCAGACCTTGAATGGTTTGGGGTCAGGTACTGGGTTCACTGTTGGCTGAGGAGCTTTGGTGCTGGCGTATTTTTCACACACTGTGCACTTTTTCAGAACATCAATTATGTCTTGTTTCAGATTGGGCCACCATAATATCTCTTTTAATGTGAGGTATAGGTTGTTACCCTTTGTGTGTCCTAGTAGAAGGTGATGTCTTAGGATGGTGTCAACTCTTTGTGCAAGTGGGATGTAGGGAACGTTTTTGTCTTTAATGATTTGGTATACAGTGCCATTTGATACATGAAAATATTTTTCATTCATTACTAGTGTATCATGGGTTAATTGGTGTGTAGAGGGATGTTTCCCTTTTGTTTTGTACTCAGTGTTGTATTGTAAATTCAGAACCTGAACATAAAAATGTGGGATTGTCAAATCCTTGGTCCAAATTTTGAATCACTTTTGCGGGCAACTCAGCTGAGTGAAAAATAAAATATTTAATAAAATCAACCATTTAATTTGACTTTTTTTGGTTTATTTAAATTGGCAAATTTAAAATCTCTTGAGCAGATAACTCAACTAAAAAAGACAAAACACAACAAAAAAATGCAGGATACATGAATCAGAAATGCAGGATTCTAATGTACAATATGAGATTTCCTGTATTTCAAACAAATAATAGACAACATGTAAAAATTAAAAAATCTGAAATTGCGGGATTGTCAAATCCAAGAACCAAGTTTCAAATCAAAAATGAGGTGAATTTGAAATAAATATAATTTATGGGTGTCTCAAAAAGAATGCCAAAGGATCTATAGTGGATTTGTGCTAATTCTTTTAGGAATCATAGGCATTCTCAAAAATCACCCTATTCCATTTTAGGACATCTAAAATTAAGATCCTACTATTCACAAAATTAACATACTTAACAATAAAATTGACTAAAATGTACACTTCTATTTTTGGGTTTAGTTTTTAATATGAAATTCATTATGCCCTTTTTTAATAAAATAAAACAAACAAGCTGCTCCCTGGCCTTGACAAATTCATACAGGGCTACACTGGGTCTTCCAACAGCAAAGCCTCTGTCTATGATCATTCCCAACCTGCAGGCCCCTCCCCAACCACTACCCAGGACTGTATTCTTTCTCTCATGTCCTCAAGCATGGCCCTGTTTGCCCATCACGCACAAGCATCTGCCAACCCAAATCACACATCAACAATGGCATCCAGAACCAGCCAATTGAGCCAAATGGTCACCCAAGGAAGCCAGAACCCCAAAACAGCCAATCAGATGGCATCAATCAGTTTCTGAGATGGACACGTCCCTCTCCCAGTCAATCAGCCTGCAAGATGCAGAAGAAAATTGATCACTCTGGAGATTGTTCTCAAAATGGTTGAAAATCAAGGGAAGCTTATGTCCCTTGGGGAAATTGCGGCTGCAATGGGGTTTGCAAAGTCCACTGTGGCTGCAACCCTGCGAGCCCACGCCAACTGTGGCCCCCCGCCAAGAAGACCCCAACTGGTGCTCGTACCTCGACCAAAGGTGAAAAAGCCCACCCTCTCATGATGGCCATTATGGAACATGACCCACAGATGCCCCTGGTCCAGGTTTATCTCCAACTGGGACTTCATGGCATTTTCACCAATAAAAGAACAGTCAATTCATGGATTCACAGAGTTATGGTTGCTGTCAGAATCTTGTTCAATCAGGTTCTTTGTGGCCCCAGTTTGGTGGATACTGACCCATACAATTCAACCATCATCAATTTTATTAAAGGGAGGGCAATGAGGGCCCATAATGACGTCATATTTCTATCATAAACTAAGATTTCTGCAAGTATCCAAGACTATGGAGAGAAGCGTATCCAGTCTGACGTGTACAATTGCAGCCCAATCTTGTATTGTTTTGTCAGGGGTTTATTGGCAGTTTCCCCATTGGGTGTCAACTATTACTCAACAATATCAAACACTGCAGATGGGTATGCCTACCAGACAGAGCTCAAGGCCATGCTGGAGGAGTGGGCTACCCAAAACACTGTATACACAGTTGTAATGAGTGCCAAGATAGAGCAGCAGGAATGGGCAACCCAAGAAATCAGGGCTGCAGGGCATACCTGTTGGTCCTACCCCATCAACTACGCCAACATGCATCTTTATGATGTATGTCTCTATAATTTTGGTTCCGCTCTCAGGCGCTTAAAGCCTGCCACATACAATGAACTGTGCACCCAAATTGATAAGGGTTATGAGCTTTTCCCTTCTGTGTTTATCTAGGACCTATCAGATCTTGTCATTTTCTATGCAAGTGACAGTGATAAGTCTAGAAAGGACTCTTGCCTCCCCCCACGCCAATTCATCCGTTTCACCAAGCCCGCATATGTGATGGAAGACAAATTTGAGCAATTGAAGCAATCAGCTCTTGCTGCCCCTTCCCAGTCAACAAACCCTGCCTCCCTAACCCCCCGTCAAGCCACCTACCTTCCAACCCTGACTCCCAAGCCACCACCCATTCCCTCCCCACTAACTCTGATGCTTCCCCTTTCACAGGCGCAGATGAAGATGATGTTCTTTCCGCCCATTCTCTCCCCTACTTGTCCTTTGATGAGTAAAATAAAACTTTTCTTTGTGCCAACTTATTAAAATTAATTTTTTTCTTTCAGTTCATAATTAATAATATATTTTTCACATTGTTAGCACTCCCCATATGTAAATAATGTTGTACATTTGATGTGATAACATATAATCATTTACATTGTGTCAGGGAACCAACCCTGACTGGCCAGCTTGCTAGCGTCTGGGAACTGGTGGGTTGCGGACTGGGTGGGCAGGGCCCACCAAAGGATTGGTGCTAACTTAATGAGGTAGGACATTGACTTGCCCAACCATGACCATGGACCGGCGGCGGGAACAATAGTATCTATTACTCCCGTGAGAGTTATATATATGATTCCAAAAGGCTTGTTGGTATGGTCTAGTGGGAGTTCAGCGGCGGAGGCAGGCATTGGCTTGGGGGTGACAGGTGGCTCCATGTCTATTTGGTAGGCAGGGAGGAAGTTGTATTTATCTCTGAACAGGCCGGGTTTGGTAATGTACCAAGGGCCTTGTGGGGTCCCCAGTCCCCATAGTGTGTCCTGGGTCATAGCCAGGGACCAGCTTGGAGGAGTCGTCATTCTCCAACAGGGGTGAAGGGTTGGTGAGAAGCTTATACTTGGCTTGCATAAGGGCAAACTCCTCAAGTACCTTTCCAATCACCAAGCAAGTGTCTCCACTGTATACCTGGACTTCAGCAGGCGCCAGCCCACCTGTAGGTTAATACCAATCCTGGAGTAGTCTTGCAAACTCTTCTCTGATGAACTCTCTTTCTCTATTTGACATTTCCAAATGCCTGGTCACCTTCTCTCACTCCTCCTGGGCAGATTTACTAGAGGCAAACTTCCTGCACCCTAGGCAATAGGATTCCTCATCCCCTGAGCTAGGATAGAAAATATGGGGCAATTGACTCATGAGACTTATATACTCTTCTCACACGGGAAAATCAGATAGGGGTTGTAATAGGCGCTTTATTCTCTGTCAGAAGGAAGATCCCCTTATAAACCTTCTGAAATATCACCTTTGGGTAGGGAATAAGAAAGAGTTTGTATCAAAACTTGGAGTCCTTTAACAATCTCTTGGACTCCTTGTACTTGGTCTTTGACTCCTGCTCCTTGATCTTGGGCTCCTTTGCTTTGGTCTTGGGCTCCGGCACTTTGGTTGTGGGCTCTGTTGTCTGACTTGGCTCTGGATTCCTATCCTTGGTCTCCTGCTCCTTCTGTAGCTTTGGTGGCCTTTGTAATCCACTTGATCCAGTCCCTGAAGAGTCTCAGATAGCTCTCCCTTTTATAGCTCCTTGTTTCAGACCAAAATCCTCTCTTAGAACTCTGGTTCTTTAAAGCTTAAACTATCCTGTTTTTCTTCTTCTATAATATATTAAACTTTTAAACTTACTTCAGCTAATGAAAGCCCTGAATTTTCTGCTTCTGCTCCCCATTTTTAGGCTTCAACTCTCAAGTTAAAGCCCTTAAAAACCTGATCAAGTAAGCTCTGGGTTGTAGCCAATCAAACGCCTCGCTTCAACAGTTTTGCCAAAACAGTTTATCCAGATGACCTGTTCCTGACCCTGGTTCAAACTCCAAGCTGCCCTGCTCCGGGTAAACCACTGCTCTGCGTTTTGAACAGTTTTGCTGTAATTCCCGTCACGTTTCCCCGGCAAATCTCGAGTGCTTCCACATATGTTTTACTTAGGCAATTTTTGATCCTTCAATTTTTCAACATTTCTCCGTGTTTCTGTCAACGTTTTGCATCTTTGAACCTGCCTGTTGCTTTTCCTTTTGTTCCCCTAGTTGTTCTTGGCAAAATTGCTCTTTTGCTCTCACAGTTTCTCCGTTCTTCTTCCAGCTTCTTTCTGGTCCTTTTTCTATCTCATCTTTTTCCTAAAAATAACATATAGTTCTAATAAACTATAGGTTATTTTTCCTCCTCTTTCTTTTTTCTTTGTATAATTTTTAATTATTTTTTAATCATAATCAGGCAGTATTCAATCATTCTTTAACTGCTTCTTTATATCCAAATTTCTTCTCAAAAGTCACTAAACCAGCTCTTCCAGCCTCTGTATTAAGTCCAGCTAGGTCATCCTCTCAGCTCTTCAGTTCTTCAGCACCAACTTCTGGTCCTTTGGCCATCCTACCCCATGATCTGCTAGTTCTTCATCCTGTCTTCTTGTCCTTCTGCTTATCCTTAACCAGTTCCACACTAGGAACTTCATTTGTTCCCTTAACACACTGAACCATATTGGTCCATTCCATTCAATATGAATTAACAGTTCATCAACTAGCCTTCACTGTGACCAAACAGTCCCTCTTGCTAGTTTTCTCTGCTAATTCCTTGAACCACCTTGGTTCTTTATCTCAGCCCCCATTGCCAGAACTCGTAGACCCAGGCATGAGTCTACATTGAACTGGTGTTTGACTGGGCCCTCGCAAGTGGCAATCTACTTAGGCCATTCAACCATAAATCTATGTCTATGTGTTGTCTTTACTCACCCAGGTTATGAAGTCTGGGCTTTCAGTTGCAGAGTAATCAGCTCTACTTCCCAGAGGCCTGATCACACCAAGTTCTGCAGCTTGCTTCCCCAAGCAAGCCACCTTGATGACACCTCTGAGCATGCCTATACTCTCCAATGCTCACTTTGGGTTTCCCCAAAGCTCCCATAGGGGCATAAACAAGGACACCCTTCCAGTCCGTTAGGCAGGGTGCTTGCTCACAGACCTCCTGCAAGAGTATTAGGGTACATTGAGCCCTCAGAGCTCTTCCCCTCCCTGGCAGCCCACGTTACCTGCCAGGGGCCCAAACTTACTCCCCCCAGACAGACAAAGTTCCCTGCTTTCTATTTCAGTCTTCACCCTCCCGCAGCCACAGTTCCCTGCTAGGTGAAGCACTATAGCCCAAAGCAGCCAACATCTTCTGCTGGGTGGAGGCAATAACTGCCTCTGGTAGTCCTTTGTTATCTACCAGCCAGGCCTTACTTACCCTAGTAGGCCATGTTACCTACTAGGCTCCCCTTACTTACCCTAGTAGACCATGTTATCTACTAGGGTTACCTCACTTCTCCTAGTAGACCAAGTTACCTACTAGGCTTACCTCACTTACCCCTAGCAGCTCTATGTTACCTACTAGTTTTACAACGTTGCTATCTGTCCACACATTGTCATTCTTTAGCATATTGTCTTTATTTGAAGCCAAATTCACCCTTGCCTGCAAACTGCACACATGTGGATCACCACAGGCCTTCTTGGTTGTATCTGGTTCTCTCAGTGATTCCGGCCAAGGGGTCCTGGGCTAGTAGGTTGTTGGTGGTATAGTCTCTGTACTTGGGCTTTAGGGGATACTCTGTAAAGTGGACAGGACCAAAGAGAGCACCTGGCGGGCGGTACGTAGCTGGCGGGTGGATCAGATGATCTTTGAGCAAACTGGCAGATTACAAGGATAAAATACGGCAAGAATTGGGGAAACCAATATCTCATAACCTTTATTTAAGAATGACAATGGGGTTTTGGTCTTGGCCTGGCAGATATTTATCCCTCACTGCCAGGCTTCACTTCTTGGTCGGGTTTTCTGGACTCGGGCGGGTTGGTATCAGGTGTCTCAGATGGCAGTGTGGCGCTCGGCACTGGCGGTCTACCACTGGCTTTTTTGGGGTGAGAAGACTTTAAATCCTTCTGTTTATTGATTCAAATGTTGGGTGCCTCTTTGGGTTCAGTGCCTTCCTTGGGACTTTGGGAGAGTTTGGAATAATTCTTGGGGGGGAGATTTGTCTATTTCACTGGGCAAACCGCCAGTGTCAGGCATTGGCACCTTGGGGGAAATTCTCGGCATCTTGCACTGGCGGTTTGCTTGCAAAATCCTGCAGGACAGCTAAGGGTTTGGGTCCTGGCGGGCTGGTAGCAACTATGAGCCTGGCAGTCTGCAAAGGTTTTTGTCCAAGGTTTGATTCTGGTTCTGTATTTTGAGATTTAGGAGCATCCAAATTGTCATTCCTGACACATGGATATTTTCATCATCATTAATAAATTAAAGACCATAAATGTAAATATTGCATTAGAATATTGCAGAAAGACGTCAACTCTTGATATTTTGATATTATATGCATAACCAATTCATTTTGTTTAATAAAATTCATTGTAAACAAGGCCTTTTTCATTGTAATTTATTGAAATGAACTGTATTTATATTAGAGAGCCATTAACACTTAGTATGAATATTGATACATAGTGCATTTTTCAGTCTGCATATTTACCTATTGGTAATAATTCTGTAAACTTTTTAGTTAGATTTTGCAAGGTAATAATAATGTAATGTGTTAATAAATTACTGTTTATTATCATTAATTGTCTGATTTTCTTTGCTGTGGTGATTGTGCATTTTCTGATATTTATGCACTAGTATCCAACTGGTTGGTTTCACATCCAATCACACAGGTGATAGGAAATCAAGACGCCACCCCAACCACATCTGGTCTTGGGGTGGTGGCTTGATTTCCTATTGCCTGTGCAATTAGATGTGAAACCAACCAATTGGATACTAGTGTGTAAATATCAGAAAATGCACAATTGCCACAGCAAAGAAAATCAGTCAGTTAATGACAATAAACGGTAATTTATTAACACATTACATTATTATTACCTCGCAAAATCCAACTAAAAAGTTTACAGAATTATTAACAATAGGTAAATATACAGGCTTTAAAATGCACTATATATACAATAAATGTACTAAGCATTGATGGCTCTCTAATATAAACACAGTTCATTTCAATAAATCACAATGAAAAAGGCCTTGTTTACAATGAATTTTATTAACCAAACTGAATTGATTATGCATATAATATCAAAAAATCAAGGGTTGACGTCTAATTGCAATATTCTAATGTAATATTTACATTTATGGTCTTTAATAATTAATGATGATGAAAAATATTCACGTGTTGAAGGTAGTACTATAAAAACCAGTTTTTTGATGTAATTAAAACAAAATTTCAAATATCTATAACTTAATAAACAAATTAGAGTTAGTCCTCCAAAAGGTTGTTGAGCTTGAATACAACATAAGGGAAATTGTGGTAAATTAATTGGGAAATGAGGGAAGGGCCTTGGTCCAGCAAAAGAAAACTGCAAAAAATAGCCTGGGAACAATAGTCAATGAAGAACACAAGGAAATAATTTTAAATCTTCAAAAGAAAATACTCAAGTGGTTAGATTTCAAAAGTGAAAGTTACAACTTGTGGGAATTTGTGAAAACCAATAGAAAGAATACTAAAATAATCAATCTAATTGAAGGAAATGAAATTTCAAAGGAAAGCAACACAAATGAAGAGGAAACCAAACAAATGGAAACAGATGAAAACAAAACACAAGCAAGAAGTAGGAGCGCTCCAAGAAATACTGAAAATTTATCAAACAAAAATCAAGAGGAAGCACAAGTTGTAAGAAAGATAATGAAAATTCAGCCTAGGAAAAATAATGAAGAGAAGCCAGCACTCATCAAGTTTGCTGAGGTGGCGCCTGTGGCTGAGGGGGCCGCAGGGGAAACAATTAATAAGTCCTTTTATGTTTAACTTATATTTTATTTTATTTATCACTAAGAATGGGGACAAGGTTGTGGAAGTGGCAGCTTTTACGCCAAGTTGGTTCTATGGGGGTTACCAGTCACTGGTAGCCCCTGTAAAACAAATAAATAAAAACCAAATAAATAAAATAATTCAACAGAATATGAATAATTTTTCAAGTATTGAAGCTAAAAATAGGGAATATTTACCACCCACGGGGTGCTTGCCGTGGTTGAGGGAAGCATATGAAATAGGATCAAGTATCAACTTCAAATAAATGAATGAAATTTGCGGGGATGTCAAGTTAAACTTTGATGAATATATCTATTAAAGCATTCAACAATTCCTGTTTGCAAACATCAACAAATATGAAAAAACTTAATAAAAACTGACTTTCACATTGGAACTGAATATTTAAAAACAAAAATATTTAATGAAGTATTCAAGGCATTGTCAAACAAAGTCAGGGACACAGTCCTTGTGAACACATTTAAACCTTTATCAATATTGTTTGCCGAGGCATGGGGGGCTGATACAAGTTGGCACCCCCAGAACCCTCTTCAATTTTAATCAAACATCCTATATCAATAGGTTAGTTCAAGTCTTCAAAAAACTGTGCATGTTCTTGAAAAAATATACCTTGCAAAGAATTCACGTCACAGTATACCTGGGAATCCTCCTTCACTGCATATTAAAAACCAATGTCAAAAAGTTGGAGGATGTACCTATTCAAATGGACATATGCTGGTTAGCACTTGAACACCAGAAGACACCACAGGGGTATAGGACAGTTGAGCACGTCCTGTATGAATCATTTGCATTGGCAACATTGTACAGGTACTATGTGCCCCCTGAAAAAAACCTATTAGTCAATTCACTCACCCACCTTCCTTTTATTAAACATTTGACAACCACCGGGGTACAGGGCGCCACCCCTCTAGCAATTGCATCCAGAGTTGTCCACCACATACAGAAGAGTACATGGATCCAATTAGATGCACTAGCTGAAAATTTAATTTTGGGGTATAATTCCCCGGAAGAATTGCATCCCTTAGCAATTTGCATCCCCCTAATAAACTATTCTCCCTTGCAACTTAAATTTTGTTTTTTTAATTTTTTTATTTTAATATTAAATATTTTGATATCAAAATAGGTGATATTAAATATTTTTAATAGTAAAATATTTAATATCTAAATTTTAATATTAAAATTTTAATATTACATATTTCATTATTAAATTTTTTAATATATAATATATAATATTTCAATATTGAATGAATCACAATTAAATAAAAATAGTTAAATTTTGAATAATTAAACTTTAATAGATAAATTTTAAGATTTATAATTATAATTTTACTTTTGATATATTAATTTTATTTTAAATTTTAATAGGTAAATTATAATAGTAATATATATAAATATATTACAAGACATTATTTTAATTTCAACCATGTCAATTAATAAAAATTAAGTTAAAAATGTTTTTAATTACCAGCTCTTGTTGACTATGGGTTCATATATTACATAGATAAAAATTGAGAATTGAATTTATCCGCATCATGCAGCCCACTCCACTTATATTCTAAACAAGTGATTGTTTAGAACTCAAATTACTTTTCCCTTGTAATATGATTTGATAAATATATTTGATATGCTTGACCTGCGTCCTAAGTACTAATTAGTAAGCAATACATGAAAATTATTGGTGGTTGTGTTGTGTGGCTATAGTGGCACTGAAATAATAAGGATCAAATGATGACCTGCAAGGTCCAATTTGTGGCTTAAAAAAGCCAAAGTACCAACAAGGATTCACAATTTTTTAAATAAAATTAATCTATTTCTATCTTTGTTAATTTATTTATTTGTTAGCGCAACAGTCAATATAATATTCAGTGCATTATAATAAAATTATATTCCTAATACCTAGTATAATTAATTTTACTTGCCTTTTCTACATATTCTTATATGTCTATAATACAGTCAAACATCACATCATTATATTTTAATAATAATTTTTGGGTCCTACTAAAAACAAAATAAATAAAAATAAAAACAAATAAAACCTGGAGCACCCATTTATCTGATTGGCTCAGAGACCAGGGCTTTGGGGAAGAAGGATTCTGAGTGCTTGTAAAAAGCCCCCACCACATTGGGTGGCATTGCAAATTGACTGACCTCAAGAATATTGAATAGATCCTCTGTGAGAGAGGGGGCTAAACTAACTAAGTTTGGCTCCCATCCCGGTGAAAAAAACCACCAGGATGCCATCCAGTGAAGAACTGGGATGGCCGCCCGGAGGGGGGACCACAGGGAGGACACCGGGGACAACTGAGGGAAGTAGGCATTCAAGCCCATCAATATCAGGCTGGTGAGCAACCAAGGGGTGCGTGCGGGAGCGGGGGAGGACACCTTGGAGGGACCAAGGGGTACTGAGGGGCTCAGAACCACGCTGGGGAGGGGGCGCATTGGAGGCACGGCTTTTTCTGAAACGGGTGAAGTATTATCCACCGTATCCAAATCCAAGTCATCACACGTCAAGCTCTTGACCACAGCCTCTCCTGAAAAGAGAAGGCCGCTGGGGAGGTCCCAAAGACTAGAAGGGTCTCTACCTACAAGCCTGGCAGACAAAGAGATTTCCCCCACAAATTGGGGGAGGTGGACCACAAAAGTAGCAATAATGGAGCCAGGGAGAAAACCACAAACTTAAGTGCTGGGAGTATCATAGGAATATTCCTCACAAAATTTGGAGTAGGTTGGTATAATTTTCTGACAAAAATCAGGTAAAAAAGGTGCTGGTAGGATAGGCTTAACAGAATTGTGCCAAACTGCAGCAGAACAGGTCCAAACAGCTTTACAATGGTCTTGGAGGCCTTGGCAAGAACAGTAAGCAAGAATAGGTTTGAAAACAATGATTTTAAAAGAAATTTCAAAATAATAATAGAATTTATAAAGAAAATCAATTCAAATTTCAGAGTTCAAACTCTGTTTTCAAAAGCAAAAGCAGAGGAGACAACAACTAGGAAAAATAACCCTAGTATAGGAGACCAGAAGAGAAGCCGGGTTTGAAACCGGCTAGTACAAGGTAAGCTTAAAGCCAAAACTAACACTTTAATCCTTAGGCTGCTAGAACACAAACTGGGTTCCTGGCAGCAATAATAATTAAAATTTAAGTTTCAAATGACACCAAACTTTAATATATTTGGAAAATAGACAAGCAGGGGACTGAAAGTCCCCTTGCTTGATTAAAAGAAATGGCTTGCAATAAAACTGATCACATGACAGTGGGCTCTGAATCCAATTGGCTAGAGACAAAACTTTGCTGGGTAGGAGCAGGGAGACTGGAGGGTTTCATTCTAATTTCCGCGGCCAGATCTGATTGACTGGAGGAGGTACTGGTCATTTGGAATTCACTTATGTTGTTTAGATCAATGTGGCGGCCTCTGATTGGCTAGCTCTAATGGTTTTCAGAAGTGGACAACACCACGCTTATAAATAGTCTAAATTAACCAGTGTTTCTTCCCAGGAGGGAGCCACTAAAGGCAAAGGGTCTGTAGGGTAGGCTAACACAAACCTCTCATCAACTGTGTGTGCTAAATCATTTAAAGAATGGAGGGGTTTGGCAGGCGTTTTTGGGCCTTTCTTGGTACAACAAGGGAAGATTGTGTGGTCCAATGCCAGAGGTGGCAGTGAATTTACATCCTCAGTGTCCTGAGGAAGGCCTTGCTTCACCTTATTCTTGATCCAACCAAACACCTCCTTGATTGGGTTCAGAAATGGAGAATACAGGGGGAGGAAGAGGAGTCTCATTGGGCAGTCAGCCAGGCAGTGGCTGGCCAAATGGCTATTTTTATCAATTGGCAGGAACCTGGACACAACCAAATCCACTTTTTGGAGCCAAACATTATCCAGCACAACAATGTTAGTTGTACTGTGGTAGTTGATCCAGAGATACTCCTTGATGACTCAGAGAAAATTGAGAAAAGTCCTGCTATTGTGGGAATCATTGATCATTTGGTATTAGTCTAAACCTGCAAGGACCAAGAAGCGCAACCATTGAATAGGTCTGGGAACAGACAGCTGCACAATGGGCTACGCCATCCTTGGACCCCTTCTCAACTCACCCATGCCTAGACCTGAGTGAGGAGGAAAACAAAAATTTGTTGATGTAGAAGAACTGGACATTCCCAGTCTTCTTTAGTGCCAGATATGTCTTGGCATAAATGCGTCAATCCTTGATGGTCTTCTTGCTGTTCCTATTGTATGGAGAAACTCCAAGAACCTTCCAAGAGAAGCCCAAATCAACCATTGCTTTGTAAACAAGGGTTTTAGAAAAAACCCAAACTCTGTGGCAAGCATTGATTGGACAGCAAGTGAGTCCAGGTGGCAATCCTTGGTAACCTGCTGCTTGATTGCCTCAAGATGGGTGGGCTGAAGTAGGCTGGGCTGCCACTTAGCCTGGGCAGTTTTGCCATTTGCCTGGTGTTGCCATAATTGGTGTTGATGTTGGCAATGTACCTGGCTGCGACACCAAATTGGGACGCAATATCCCAATCCACCATTCCCCTGTTTAAGCAGTTGAGGAGAGCTTCACGCTCACTATCCGTCAACTAACGCCAGCCCTTGGCAGGTACCACGCCATCCTGGCTAGCAGGCTTGACACAGGGGATGGGGACCTTTGTGTAGAAGGTGGGATCACGCTTGGTTGCGCTGGTGCCGTCAATGATGGCATAAGACACAGGCACAGATGGCTCTTTGGTGGTGGCCAATGGCTCATATGAGGTATCAAAAACGCGGGGCAGGAAGTAGCAACTCTTGGATCAAGAGTGCAGGGCCAGGTGAGGACTGGGTACACAGTGGAGGTGTAAGTAACCTCATTATTCCCAATGAACTTTGTGTATGAGACTTTGGTTGCAGGTCTTGAGAGTGACTTTTGTCTTGGATTAAGGCTACTGTTCCTGGCTTGAGATGCAGGAGGTGGTTGGCTGGCGCTGACACCTTGGGAGGCCTGTGTGTTGGCATGACTCCCCTCAAGTTGGGTTCTGGGTCTGTTCTTGGACCCTCTGGGACGCCCTCGTGGACGGGCTGCCCCGCAGGCTGGTGCAGGAGCTGGTTGGGAATGTGATTGACAGTCCATAAAAATAAAATAAAAAATATAATTTAAATTAAAATATGTATTTATTTGGGTTTATTGGTTTAGTTGTGAGTAGTTATTTTCTCTTGATTTAGCCTTGAATAGTAACAGATTTTCTATATCTGTGATTTGAAGTGTATAATATTGTATCCTTTCCAGTTTTGGATGATTTAAAAAGTTTTATCACTTTTTATGTCTAAACATGGTTATCAAAATTGAATTTTTCATTTGATTTTAGTTGTGATGGAGCTTCTTGATTTGGGTTGGTGTTTCCTAGTGTGCTTACTGCTCATTAAATTTGGATTCTAGTTCCTGCAATTAATATCTGAGTTTACTAGTGGCTTTCAAAAGTGATTTGAAATTTGGTTCATGGATTTGACAATCCCGCAATTTCAAAAAACATAGTAAACTTAATGAAAATGATTGATGGATTTGAACGCTTCAAATCTGATTCCAGTTAATTCATTTTGTCCATTGGAAATATGCAGTTCAACTTGAACTTTGCAAAGTGTCTATGAGTTCCCGCATTTTCAAATATTCAAATAAATACTCAAAAAAATCAATTTAATTAAAAAAGGCCATCCTGCAAGAGTGATTTGAAATTTGGACCAAGGATTTGACAATCCCACATTTTTATGTTTAGGTTCTGAATTTACAGTAGGGTGCCTATCTACCCCCTGAATACCATACAGTAGTTTTAAAAGCTATGGCAACAACCAAAAATACCTCAGATTTAAACAAAATGATTTCAGATTTAAACAAAATCCAAGTCACGCAAGATTCAGGATTCAATTAATTTATAAAATTTCAGTTAATAAATGGACTGTCAAACAAAAAAAAATTTCACTAGCCTATTATACAAAATTATATTAAACGTCAAGCAGTGTAGTTTAAACCACAAACAAAATGAACTGACACAACAATTGAAATGGATGGATGCTGTTCCAGAGTATATTATAATCCAATCAGGATTCATATGAGGCACTGACAGAAGAACTAAAACAAAACAAAACTTGAGCAATCTAGAAGCAAGATTACACAAGCACAAAACAAAATGAACTCACACAAAATGTGTAGTATGAGCAGCCTAAAATAGAAAAATAACAGTTTAACAGCCAATCAACAGCTATTCAATTTAGGAACAGAGGCATTTTATCCATTTTCATGGCTCCAGATTTGTATGAAAAGGTTTTGAGAACCTTCCAAATATGGACTTGAGATTACAATAAAAATAAATCATTAAATTTTAAAATTTCTACTTTTAGTGATTTTATCCTAGGTTTTTACAATGGTTTTTAACAGCAATATCTTTGACAGCGCCAGCAGCCAAGCCAGCTTCAATGGAGGCGAGGCTCAGAAAGTGGAGGCACCTGTTTACACCCAAGCCTTTGAGGCGGGTAACAAGGAAGCTGACCTATATCTGACCACCAACCCCTATGGTTTTGACTTGTTTGAGAGTCACTTAGTGTCTAGCTCTGCCCCTGCTCCCGTACCCACCCCCGCACAAGCTGCCCACCAATCAGGATGGCAACCTTGATTTGGAACAACTTCCTGCCACCAGCCAGCCTGCCTCACTACAGCCAATCAGGTTTCAGCTCCCCCAGCCCAGCGCCCCAAGCAACAAATCATCACTGCCCAAATTCTTCAGGAAATTGTGGCACTGAATCTACAGGGTCTGTCCTGGGAACAGATTGCCACCCAGTTGCAATTTACCCAAGCTACTGTCATGCGGGAATTCAACAACCTGATGAACAGGGGGAATCTGATTGGGACAGCTAAGAAGCCTAAGAAGGCCCCCAAGTCACAAATATCTGAGGCATACCCAATCATGCTTGACCTCCTCCAGCGGGATCCCAAGCTTCCATTAACCCAGGTCCGGAAGCAACTTGTGCACCATAACATATGTGTGTCTGAGCGCATGGTGCAGCTCTGGATGTATGAAAAGGTGGCTTCCATATGGGTTCTTACCAATTTGCCAGTGACCAGTGGGATGGCACTGAGGATTCCCTGTATGACACCACCATTGAATCAACCCTGGTCCAATGCCTGACTAGTTTAACTGATGATGTCATGTTCATCTCATATTACAAGCTATCAATAGCTTTTGATGATTTTTGCAAGCAAGGAAAAGCTGCTGCCAAGAATAGAAGGAAGAAGGTCAAGAAGGGGACGTTCATTGGTGCATTTCTGGCTATTTCAGCCAAGAGTTTTGTCTACTAT
This sequence comes from Entomophthora muscae, assembly GCA_014839935.2. Classification (NCBI taxonomy): domain Eukaryota; kingdom Fungi; phylum Entomophthoromycota; class Entomophthoromycetes; order Entomophthorales; family Entomophthoraceae; genus Entomophthora; species Entomophthora muscae. Next base: position 73,908 of record QTSX02005909.1, on the reverse strand, counting down.
CAGACAAGCCCAGATTTCATCAATGGCTACTCATACAGCCACATCCTTGGTGGATTACTTGACTCCTGGGATGGCTCAAATTCCAAGTACTGGGTTTTCTTGAGCCACCAGATGGAGGGTATCTCCACTGCCCTTGAGGCTATCCAGGGACGCGGGCACCAGGCCTCATTCTACCCTGCCAGCCATGCAGACGTCCATCTGGCTGATGTTGTCTTCTTCAACATGGGATCCACATTACGGGAGCACTGCCCTCAGGCTTTCAACAACCTCTATCTTGGGGTCCTTGACCACAATTTTCTCTTTAGCCACCAGATGATGGCTGACTTGTTTGCGCAATTGGTTTTCCATGTGAACATGGGCAACCAATTACGTAAGGATAAGCGCCTTCCACCTTGGGCCACTGCCACTTACCAGCCCATCCAGCCAATGGCCAATGAGGAATATAACAAGCGTTATATGGCAGCCATCACGCAAAATCCTCCTGCCTCCACCCCCGCCACCAACACCCCTAACCTGCAATCCCGACCCACCCAATCCCAGACTCCCCAGGCCAGCACCACCTCTACATCTTCCTTCCTGCATTATTCTGCCTCCTAGGCATCCCTCCCCCCCACCCCAATAAACCCCTGTCACCAAACATTTTCTATTTATATTATCCTTTTTTGAATTTCAATTGTTCATGTTCTCTTTGTTTATAGTTGGTTTTATTATTTATGTTCAGCTTATTTCTATAAAATCATATATTTACTATGCCATGTATCTAGATCCAGAACACAGTTATTTTTAGCACTTAAACACACCCCCTGTGAAAATATTAACAACAATTTGGTGATCAGCTAAATTTGAATTAGAAAATTATAGTGTTAACTGTTTTTAGATAAAGTTGTTACTGATTCAAATTCAAAACCTTAATGATAAACTTTAAGCCAATCAGGAGCCAAGTGATATAGTGATTGTTGTGACATAAAGGGTCATTCAATAATTCTTTGATGCATGTGCGCTAATTAATATGATTGGCTGGATTTTTTGCCATTGTGTGTCATTGCTGCTGTGGCAAGTTGTTGATGAACTAGTGCTAACCCAGCAGCTGATTGGGCACTAGTCCATCAACAACTTGCCACAGCGGCAATGACACACAATGGCAAAACATCCAGCCAATCATATTAATTAGCGCACATGCATCAAAGAATTATTGAATGACCCTTTATGTCACAACAATCACTATATCACTTGGCTCCTGATTGGCTTAAAGTTTATTATTAAGGGTTTGAATTTGAATCAGTAACAACTTTATCTAAAAACAGTTAACACTATAATTTTCTAATTCAAATTTAGCTGATCACCAAATTGTTGTTAATATTTTCACAAGGGGCTATGTCAAGCGCCAAAAATAATATGGTATCAAGGAAACAATGCCAACACAAAGCAAACAACACATATCAAGATGAGCGTAAAACATATACAAAATAGGTAAAAATATTGGATAATGTAGTAGATGGGAAAACAAAAAGGAATAAACAAAGAGGCAACAGTATCAAAATAATACAGAATTTATTGGGGCAAAAGATATAAAAACATATGGAAAGGTTAGTAAAAAATCAATGAGAGAATTGGAGAAGCTTCTGAAGGATCTCAACTTGGAAATTGCCACAATAAAGGACATTGACTGCAAGGTCAAAGCCAAAGTGAAGTCTGCTGTCCTCACTGGGGACAAAATTGATAAGGTGTCTGCAAAGGCACTAATGTCAAAAATGCCAGATACCCCAGAGAAGACAATCAAGCGCTTACTAAATATTCAAAAAACTGTAGTCAAGGGCCTGCAATTTAAGGCATATAATCTTTCTGCGCCGTCTGTCTGGGTTGATGACCCAGAGATGTATAAACATCTCAAACCTGCCAAGTGTTCCAGGGCAGAGGACACTAAATTGCCTGCGCAATTAATTGCGCCAAGAATGGCCAAGCCAGCCGAGGCTGTGGGCAAGGAAGAAACACAAGAAGGTAGCCTAAAAAAATTAATAAATTTTCAAAAACCTTATCTTTTTTCTTAGAAAATGTAGATGGCAAACTCCGCCAAGTCCTGGTCCCCTTTGTCCCGGCCACCTTTTATGCAAATTATGCCACTCATGTGGCAAAGTAATTGTATCTGTCCCCCCCTGTTGTGCAGGAGCTGGAGGATTGTATCCATGGGTCCTTTCTGATGTTGCAGGAAGCGTTGGCAGAACTTACACATGCCAAGGGGGCATCCAAGTGGGCAGTTACTGCCTACAAGGATGCCCAACTGGTCCGCCTGGACCCAGTATCCCTGAGTGGAGTTTACTGTGTAAACTCCATTGAGCTTTTTGGAACGTCCTGGCAATGCTTCCATTCAAGAATGTACTGGAGATGGGCCAGGCCCATGCGGCTGCTCACTTCTGCTATCCCTTGGAGCACATAATTTCTTACTTATTGGAGAACTTTGGGCGCGCAGTGAGCAAATTGGCTGTTGCAGACGCAATAGCCGTCAAGAAGACAAAAATCCTCCTTACCAACTTGAGTTGACCTGGAGTGCCAACAAGACAGGGCTCCCTGCAGCCATGGAGCTGACCTTTGCAAAGACCAGGCATAACAAGAAGATCAGTGCGGTCTATAATAAACTGTGTGAGTTCACAGAAGCCTTTTCAGGGCAAAGGCTTCATCTGGTTGTCTACCTGGGGTTCCTATTCTACTTTGGGATGAGCGCGTCTGTAGAGGACCTGGACGGGGTTCTTCTGGGAATAGACGAGGCCTGGGTTGCACTTGACAGAAAGAAGGTCCTCCCTGGATACGACTCGGTGGACCATGTAATCCAAGATGCCCTGGATACGACTCGGTGGACCATGTAATCCAAGATGCCCTGGTCCTGGCTGGGATATACAGTTTTGTAGCCCCACCTGAAAAGCTGCTGCTTCACTCCCCCCTGACCCTACTGCCTTTCATCAGCAGGAGGAAGTATTTCAACAAGGGTGTATCCACTGTTCACGGTGTGGCAGTGGAGGTTGTGTGCCACCTCCATTGCGGGGTGGGTACATACCAAAGAACCCACTACAGGCGCACACAGTAAAAATATGATTCCAATAAATTTTATTACAACTTATAGTATTTTTATTATAATAAATTTTTATAATTTTTATTTCAGTAAACCAGTTTTGCAAAATATATATTGCAGAAACAGTTTTCATAAAAGCATAAAATTATACATTAATAAAATCAATTCTAACTTGTACATTTTATGTTTAATTTTTTTAAAACTATTTTTATATTTATTTGACCAAAGTGATTTAAATATTTTTGCGTAATCCAGTATTGAGCGTTTGGGATTACCTCAGATGGCATAATAAAATAATCTATAATAAAATAAATAAATTACTTACATCTATTGATGGATCTTATGAATGTGATTGTGGGTGTGGAAACATCTAAATATAAAATGATAATTAATAAATCTTGAATATGTCTCAACATCTTTGATTACTCCCTCTTGGGGAATTAACGCCCCAAGTAAATCACCGAGCGTTTCACTACCCAACCAATAAACTGGTGGTACTGTAAATTCAGAACCTGAATGTAAAAATGCGGGATTGTCAAATCCCTGGTCCAAATTTCAAATCACTTTTGCAGGATGGCCTTTTTTAATTAAATTGATTTTTGTGTGTATTTATTTGAATATTTGAAAATGCGGGAACTCATAGACACTTTGCAAAGTTCAAGTCAAGCTGCATATTTCCCATGGACAAAATGAATTAACTGGAATCAGATTTGAAGCGTTCAAATCCATCAACCATTTTCATTAAGTTTACTATGTTTTTTGAAATTGCGGGATTGTCAAATCCAAGAACCAAATTTCAAATCACTTTTGGATGCCACTAGTAAACTCAGATATTAATTGCGGGAACTGGAAATTAAATTGAATGTACAGTAAACACACTAGGAAACACCAACCCAAATCAAGAAGCTCCACCACAACTAAAATCAAATGAAAAATTCAATCTCATTAACCATAATTAGACATAAAAAGTTATTAAACTTTAAAATCATCCAAACCCGGAAAGTATACAATATTATTCACTTCAAATGACAGATATAGAAACTCTGCTACTATTCAAGGCTAAATCAAGAGAAAACAACTACCCACAACTAAACCAATAACTCCAAATAAATACATATTTAATCTAAAATATATATTTTTATTTTATTTTTATGGACTGTCAATTGCATTCTCAACCCGCTCCTGCACCAGCCCGCGGGGCAGCCTGTCCACAAGGGCGTCCCAGAGGGTCCAAAAACAGACCCAGAACCCAACTTGAGGGGAGTTATGCCAATACACAGGCCTCCCAAGGTGTCATTGCCAGCCAACCACCTCCTGCGTCCCAGGCCCAATCAACCAGCTTGAATCCCAGGCTAAAGCCACTCTCAAGGCCTGCCACAAAAGTCTCCTACACCAGGGGCACCAGGAACACTGAGGTTACTTACACCTCCACCGTGTACCCAGTTGTCACCCGGCCCCACACTCTTGACCCAAGAGTTGCCACTTCCTGCCCCCGCGTCTTTGATACCTCCTATGAGCCATTGGCCACCACTGAAGAGCCATCTGCGCTTGTATTGTATGCCACCATTGACAGCGCCAGCGCAACCAAGCATGATCCCACCTTCTACACAAAGGTCCCCATCCCCTGTGCTGAGCCTGGTAGCCAGGATGCTGTGGTACCTGCCAAGGGCTGGCGTCAGTTGACAGATAGTGAGCGTGAAGCTCTCCTCAACTGCTTAAATGGGGGAATGGCGGTTTGGGATATTGCGTCCCAATTTGGTGTCACAGCCAGGTACATTGCCAACATCAACACCAAGTATGGCAACACCAGGCAAATTGCCAAATCCACCAAGGCTAAGCGGCAGCCAAAACTCTTGCAGCCTGTGCACATTGACACAATCAAGCAGTGGGTAGCCAGGAATTGCCACCTGGACACACTTGCTGTCCAATCAATGCTTGCCACAGGGTTCAGGCTTTCTGTTTCTAAAACCCTTGTTTACAAAACAATGGTTGATTTGAGCTTCTCTTGGAAGGTGCTCGGAGTTTCTCCGTACAACAGAAACAGTGAAAAGACCATCAAGGATTGACGCATTTATGCCGAGACATATCTGGCACTAAAGGAGACTGGCAACGTACAGTTCTTCTACATTGACAAATTGTTGTTTTCCTCCTCCCTCAGGTCTAGGCATGGGTGGGTTGAGAAGGGGTCCAAGGACGGCGTAGCCCATCGTGCAGCTGTCCGTTCCCAGACCTATTCCATGGTTGCGCTTCTTGGTCCTCGTGGGTTGGACCAATACCAAATGATCAAGGGTTCCCATAACAGCAGGACTTTTCTTGATTTTCTCCAAGTTGTCAAGGAGTACCTTTGGATAAATTACAGCGGCACAACCAACATTGTTGTGCTTGATAATGTTGAGCTCCACAAAGTGGATCTGGTTGTGTCCAAGTTCCCCCCTATTGACAAGAATAGCCACTCCTCCAGCCACCGCCTTGCTGATTGTTCAATGAGACTTCTCTTCCTCCTGCTGTATTCTCCATTCCTGAATCCAATTGAGGAGGTGTTTGGTTGGATCAAGAATAAGGTGAAACAAGGCCTTCCGCAGGACATCGAGGTCCTATTCAATATTCTTGAGGTCAGCCAATTTGCAATGCCACCTGATGTGGTTGCGGCGTTTTACAAGCACTCAGAATCCTTCCTCCCCAAAGCCCTGGCCTCTGAGCCAATCAGATAAATGGGCGCCCCGGTTTTATTTGTTTTTATTTTTATTTATTTTGTTTTTATTAGGACTCAAATTATTGTTTATATATAATAATGGGATGTTTGATTGTATTATAGACATTTAAGAATACTAGAAAAGGTAAGTAAAATTAATTATACTAGATAAGAGGGATTTATTTTTATATGATGCACTGAATATTATTGGCTTCTGCGGTAATAAATAAATAAATAAATAATAAAAAAAGATAGAAAAAATAGTTTATTTAAATAATTGTGAATCATTTTGGTACTTTGACTTTTCTAAGCCACAAATTGGACCTTGCGTGTCATCATCTGCTCCTTGGTATTTCAGTGCCACTGTAGCTACATGACACGGCAACCAATGATTTTTATGTATTCCTTACTAATTTGTACTTAGGACACAGTTCAAGTATATTAAATATGTTTATCAAATCATATTACAAGGGAAAGGTAATTTGAGTTGTAAACAATCATTTGTTTAGAACAATAGTGGAGCGGGCTGCATGATGCAGATAAATTCAATTCTCCATGTTTATCTTTGTGATAAATGTACCCATACTTGACAAGATAATATATAATAAATAAAAACATTTTTAACTTATTTTTAAATATTTGATGTGGTCGCAACTTTAACTATTATCTTGTAATTTATTTAGATATACTAATACTATAATTTACCTACTAAAAAGTAAAATAAAAATATAATTAAAAATCTTAAAAGTTTAATAGTAAAGGTTAAATATTCAAAATACACCAATTTTTTATTTAATTGTGATTTATTCAATATTAAAATATTAAATATTTTTAATAGTAAAATATTTAATATTAAAATATATAATATTAAAATATTTTACTATTAAATAATTTAATATTATATAATATTAATATTAAATGTTTACTATTAAATATTTTAATATTATATAATATTAATATTAAATGTTTACTATTAAATATTTTAATATTATATATTTTTATATTAAATATTTTACTATTAAAAATATTTAATATTTTAATATGGAATATTTAAATTTTAATATTTAAAATAAAATAAATAAAAAAATAAAAAATAAAAAAGTTTTTTTTGCAAGGGAAAATTATTTATTGGGGGAATGCGAGTAGCAAGGGGAATGTGTTTATTCCGGGGAATTATACCCCAAAATTAAATTTTCAGCTAATGCATCTAATTGGGACCACATACTCTTCTTTATGTGGTGGATGACTCTGGCGCCAATTGCTAGGGGAGTGGCGCTCAGCACCCCGGTGGTGGCCAAACGTCTTATAAAAGGCAGACAGGTGAGGGAATCAATTAGCAGGTTTTTTGGGGGCATGTAGTACCCGTATAGTGTTGCCAATGCAAATGAATCATAGAGGATGTGCTTGACTGTCCTGTATCCCTGTGGTGTTTTCTGTCTGTCAAGGGCTATGCGGCATATGTTGATCTGTATAGGTACATCTTCTAATTTTTTCACGTTGGCTTTCAGTATGCAATGGAGCAGGATTCCCAGGTACACCGCGACGTGGATCCTTTGCAAGGTATATTTCTCCAAGAACATGCATAATTTTTTGAATGTTTGTATTAACCTATTTATATAGGACGTTTGGTTGAACTTGAAGAGGGTACTGGGGGGCGCCCAACTTGAATCTTCCCCCAGGACTTGGCAAACAATATCATTAAAGGTTTAAAACTATTCACGAGGACTGCATCCCTGACTTTATTTGATAGAGCCTTAAAAATTTCATTAAAAATTGCTGATTTCAGATATTCATTTCCTATTTAAAAATTGGTCTTTATTAAACTTTTTTTGTATTTGTTGATATTTGAGAATGGGAACCTTTGAACGCTTTCATATATGTATTCATCAAAGTTCAGTTTCAAATCCCCGCAAATTTCATTCATTTCTTTTATTTTGATTGTTGATCCTAATTTGTAGGCTTCTCTTATCCATGGCAAGCACCCTGCGGGTGGTTGATATTCCCTGATTTGAGCTTCACTATTAAAAAACATATTCATATTCTGCTGAACTATTTTATTTATTTGTTTTTATAGGGGCCACCAGAGGCTGGTAGCCCCCATAAAACCAACTTGGTGTAAAATCTGCCACTTCTGCAACCTCATCCCCATCCCTGGTGATGACTAAAATAAATATAAGTTAAACATAAAAAACTTACTGATTGTTTCCCCTGTGGTCCCCTCAGCCACAGGCGCCATATTGGCAAACTTCATGAGCGTTGGATGCTCTTCATTAATTTTCTTAGGCTTAATTTTTCTTATTCTTCTTGCAACTTGTGCTTCCTCTTGATTTTCATTTGATAAAGCTTCTGTATTTCTTGATGCGCTTCTGCTTCTTTCTTGTGTTTCATTTTCATCTGTTTCCATTTGGTTGGTTTCCTCTTCATTGGTGTTGATTTCCTTTTGAATTTCTATTCCTTCTATTAGTCTGATCTTCTCATTGTTTTCTTTGGCCCCCTGCCAGAACTCCTACAAATTGTATCCCGCGTTGTTGAACTTTAGACTTAATAAAATAGTTCCCTGTAGATTAAGTAATTTTTTTTATTTCTTTCATCTATAATATTTCCCAATTTGTTCAGAGCATCTTCTTTTGGTTGGATCAGTGGCTGGCCCTTGTCCCCTAGCTTTCCTGTCACTATTTCTCTGATGTTTTTCTCAATTTCAACAACCTTTTGCAGGTGAGCTTCTAATTTGTTGATTAAGTTATAGATTGATGACATTTTGTTTGAATTCCATCAAAAAACTGGTTTTTATAGTACTATCTTTGATGCATACATATTTTTGTCATCATCCTTAATAAATTGAAGACAATAAACGTAAATATTGCATTAGAATATTGCAATTAGACGTCAACTATTGATATTTTGATATTAGGTGCATAACTCAATGTATTTAGTTTAATAAAATTCATTGTAAACAAGGCCTGTTCATTTTAATTTATTTAAATTGACTGTGTTTATATTACAGAGCTATTAACGCTTAGTACAAATATTAATAATTAGTGCATTTTACAGAATTATTACCAATAGGTAAATATACAGGCTGTAAAATGCACTAATTATTAATATTTGTACTAAGCGTTAATGGCTCTGTAATATAAACACAGTCAATTTAAATAAATTAAAATGAAAAGGCCTTTTTTCAATGAATTTTATTAAACAAACTGAATTGGTTATGCATATAATATCAAAATATCAAGAGTTGACGTCTAATTGTAATATTCTAATGTAATATTTACGTTTATTGTCTTTAATTTATTAATGATGATGATGAAAATATCCTCAGAAATAAGTATATGCTACCACATCAAATGTACAACATTCTTTACACACAGAAACTTATAACAATGTAAAAAATATATTATTAATTATGAACTGAAAGAAAAAATCAATTTTAATAGTAGTCACCAAGAAAAGATTTATTTACTAATCAAAGGACAGGAAGGGGAGGGAATGGGCAGAATGAACATCACCTTTATCTGCGCCTATGAAAGGGACGGCATCAGAGATGGTGGGGAGGGAATGGGTGGTTGCTTGGGAGTCAGGGTTGGAAGGCGGGTGGCTTGATCTTGATGGGGGGTTGGGGAGGCAGGGTCTGTTGACTGGGGAGGGGCAGCAAGAGCGGTTTGCTTCAATTGCTCAAATTCTTCCTCCATCACATATGCAGGCTTGAAAAAACAGATGGAGTGGTGTGGGGGGAGGCGGGGGTACTTTCTGGACTTATCACTATCACTTGCATAGAAGATGATGAGATCAAATAAGTCCTGGACAAACGCGGAAGGGAAAAGCTCATAGCCCATATCAATTTGGGTGCATAGTTCATTGTAGGTGGCAGGCTTTAAGCGCCTGAGAGCGGAACCAAAATTGTAGAGACATACATCTGCAAGGTGCATGTTGGCGTAGTTGATGGGGTAGGACCAGCAGGTATGCCCCGCAGCCCTAATTTCCTTGGTTGCCCATTCCCACTGTTCCATCTCAGCACTAATTACAACTGTGTGCACGGCGTTTTAGGCGGCCCACCCCTCCAGCATGTCCTTGAGCTCCGTCTGGTAGGCATACCCATCTGCAGTGTTTGATATTGCCGAGTAATAATTGACGCCCAATGGGGAAACTGCCAATAAAACACCGACAAACCAATACAAGATTGGGCCGCGCTTGTACACATCAGATTGGATGCGCTTCTCTCCAAAGTCTTGGATACTGGCCGAGATCTTAGCATACGACAGGAATATTACGTCATTACGGGCCCTCATTGCCCTTCCTTTGATAAAATTAATAATTGTTGAATTGTAGGGGTTGGTATCCACCAAAATGGGGCCACTGAGAACTTGATTGAACAAGATTCTAGCAGCAACCACAACTCTATGCATCCATGAATTCACCGTTCTTTTGTTGGTGAAGATGCTGTGGAGTCCCAACTGGAGACGTACCTGGACCAGGGGCATCCGTGGGTCACGTTCCATAATGGCCATCATGAGAGGGTGGGCTTTTTCACCTTTGGTCGAGGTACAAGCACCAGTTGGGGTCTTCTTGGCGGGGGCCACAGTTGGCGTGGGCTCGCAGGGTTACAGCCACAGTGGACTTTGCAAACCCCATTGCAGCCGCAATTTCCCCAAGGGACATAAGCTTGCCTTGCTTTTCAACCATTTCAAGAACAATCTCTGGGGTGATCAATTTGCTTCTGCGTCTTGCAGGCTGATTGGCTGGGGAAGGGACGTGTCCATCTCAGAAACTGATTGATGCCATCTGATTGGCTGTTTTGGGGTTCTGGGCTCTCTGAGTGACCCCATGGCTCAAATGGCTGGTTCCGGATGCCATCACTGATAAGGGATTTTGGTTAGAAGCTGCCTGTGCATGATGGGCAAACAGAGCCATGCTTGAGGACGCAGGAGAAAGAAAACACTCCTGGGTAGTGCTTGCAGAGGGGCCTGCGGGTTGGGAGTGGCCATAGACAGAGGCTTCACCGTTAAGAGACCCAGTGTAGCCCTGCATGATTTTATCAAGGCCAGGGAACAGCTCGTTGACTTGGTTGGTGTTGGAAGAAGACATAATAAAAATTTATTAAAATTTTAAACTCAAGAAGAGGAATGTATATTTTAGTCAATTTTATTGTTAAATATGTCAATTTTGTGAATATTACGCTCTAAATTTTGGCCGTCCTAAAATGGAATAGGGTGAATTTTGAGAATGCCTGTGCTTCCTAAAAGAATCAGCACAAATCTACTCTAGATCCTTTAACATCCTTTTTCAGACACCCATAAATTATATTTATTTCAAATTCATCACAATTTTGATTTGAAACTTGGTTCTTGGATTTGACAATCCTCGCAATTTCAGATTCGTTAATTTTCACATGATGTCTATGATTTGTTTGAAATACAGGAAATCACAAATTGTACATTAGAATCCCGCATTCCTGATTCATGTATCCCGCATTTGTTTGCTGAGTTTTGTCTTTTGTTAGTTGAGTTATCTGCTCAAGAGATTCGAAATTTGCCAATTTAAATAAACCAAAAAAAATCAAAAAAATGGTTGATTTTATTAAATATTTTATTTTTCACTCAGCTGAGTTGCCCGCAAAAGTGATTCAAAATTTGGACCAAGGATTTGACAATCCCGCATTTTTACATTCAGGTTCTGAATTTAAAGTACCATTATCAGCTAACCATCTATGATGGGGAGCACTCAATCCAGGTCCTAAATGGAACACAACTTGATTAAGCCTTGTGACTCAAGAGGAACATTACTCAGATAAGCCCCATGACCTCCATGATGTACATGGACAACATGTGGCTTGCCATGATACTATATATTAACCTATATTCATATTCAATAAAGTATCATTCTCTTCTTAATCTTACCCTTTATTTTGTTTATTATACTTCCCAGAAGTATAAACTTGACAAATAGTAAATAAGAGAATATAAAAAAATTGGCACACTAAGCCTTTAATTGATTGGCTGTTTGGCTAGGCACGCAGGGATGAACAAATCAGCGTGTCCATAGAATTTGGCCACGGTCTCAGTTGAGAGGGTGTGGATCCTGGCCTGCAGCAAATTAAAGAGGTCATTGGTCCCAGTTGGGGTTCCTCGCTTGACAACTTGCTTGAGCCACCCAAAGACTTCCTTGATGGGATTTAGGAAGGGCAAATAGGCTGGGAGGAAGAGAAGGTGTAAATTTGCTGTGGCCAATTGCTGGGGGCCTACAGCAATGCTGGTGTCAATCATTGGGAATTCCTCAAGAATGTCAGCCACTTTGTAGAGACCAACATTAACCAACACAATGACATTGGTGAAGCCAGGGCTCATGCGCTTCAGGTGCTCCTGGACCAATTGGAGAAATGATAGAAAGGTCCTGCTGTTATGCAAACCCAATATCATTTGGTAGAGCTTGATCCCCTTTGGACCAAGGAGAGCCACCATTGAGTAGGCTGTGGCGCAGACTGCAGCACGCCAAGCCATCCTGTCACTGGAGCCTTTGGGGACATAGCCATACCCTTTGCACATTGACGAGGCAAATGCCAATTTGTCAATATAATAAAATTTGACCAACCCTTGGCTTTGAGGGCAGTGTATGCCTCTGCATAGTTTTTCCAAATGTCAATGTTGGCTGGGCTGTTTCTGTTGTAGGGGGATACCCTGAGCTTTTTCCAAAAAAAATTGTATTCCCTTCACCAGATGGTAGTAAAAGGAAATTGAGGCCTCAATCCCAAAAGTAGATTTAACCATGGCCTGCATATTTGCCAGTTCAAGATGGCAGTCCCAGGTGATCCACTGGCAGATTGTACATTTGTGCTCCTTGGTGAGCATGGTAGAAACACACAAGGATTTCTCTGCGGCAAGGACACAACCAGTATTGATGAATTTTTGGAAGGTCTTGCTGGCATACTTGGGATCCACTCCAACAAGGGCCGCAGCCGCCTTGCAATCACCCAATTCCCACATTAGCTTAAGCAGGATGATGCATTTGATGTCAGGGATGCGCTTCTGGGCGGGCTTTTTAGCGGTGGGGATTGACTCGTTGGCATTGGGCACAACACAGGGCATAGGTACCTTGGTATAGAAGGCTGCAACCTTTTTTAACACCAGCTGTCCCTCATTGGTTTGATAGAACTTGGGCTCCTTGTCATCCTCCTGATTGCCATCACTGATGTAGGGCTTGTAGCTAGTATTAAGTACAGGCTTCACCTTCTCCAGCATGGCTGACAGGACCAACTCTTGCCGGTACAAAACGTCAAACACATACAAAGTTCTACCTCCTTGTTTTTAACTTTCTTTGTAGTGGTGACCTTGGTTGGCTTCCAGGTCAGCTTTAGGATCCAAGGGTTTATGCTCCGCACCCTAGCAGCTTGTGCTCCTTAAACTGGCTGTGTCAGTGCAGCGTCACTATGGAACTCTCCTCTCCTGTCTCCTCCTTGAGTAGGCACTTGGGTTGCACTAAATCTATTCTTTGACCCTTGGGGGCAACCGCAACTGCGGCGCACAAAGGGTGTATTGGTACTCTGTTGTTGTGTTCCTTCCATTTTAAAATTTAATAAAATATTAAATAAATTTCAATTAAGTTACTCCCTTTTTTATTTTTTATTTTATCTGAATATGGATATTTAATTAAAGTTTTTCCCACCCAATATCCCAATTATAGATTTTTTATTTCTTAATTAGTTGTTTTTGGTTTTACAATGCCCATTTTAGAATACTCAAAAAAATCCACCTGTTTTCCTAGATTTTACTGCCAAATTCAAACACCCAACACAATATTTTTTAAATTTATGTTTCAGATCTTGTGTCTTATTTTAGATACCTTGGTATCATTCATGATTACAATCCATTGCACACATTGTGTGAGTGATTTTGTTTACCTAGTGAGTTGCTATTGTGTTTTGTTTTTGGTTTGCGTTTTGACACACCTTGCTTGGGTGTATTTTGTCACCAATTCACATAGTAAACATATGGGTCATTATTTTAGGGATTAGGCCATTTTCTAATACACATGCTGCACAAGCTGCAGCATAACACAGTTCAATTTTGAAAAAGTAACTAATTAACATTTTATATTTAAAACATTAATAACTCAATGAAAAATTAATATTTTTTCACACTGTAAACTATCAAAATGAAGCTAAGAATCCTATCTTTTTATTGGTGTAAACATTTTAATATGTATTCTATACTCAATATTAAAGCAAAGCAATTTAAAAGAGTATAATCCAGCTTTTATTATATGATTATATCTAATGATATAAAGTAGATCACTTCAAAAGCTAATAAATACTCTTTTTTAATATACAACAGACTTTTTTATTTGACAAAATTAAAGGCAAGATTGAGAGCTTTATTTTTGCATTTTATTTTATTTAAAAAGCTCAATTCTTTAGGATTTTATAATAGTTTGAAGTTAGGGTGTTTTTATCACTGTTTAGATTGATTTTAAGGTTCAAGTGAGCTTTGAACCTCAAATTAAGCATTCTTTAAATGGAATTCTTTAATATTTTATCATTTTAAAATATGCGGAAGAGTTACAATTAACTGAATACATCATTTAATTGATTTGCATTGATTACAAAGAGGATATGATGTAATAATAATGCTTAGCTGCTTCACATGTATCACTTGTGCATGAAAACTGGGTATTTAATTAATTCTGCAAACATAAATTCAAGTTCAAACTATAATAAAAGCTATCACACCATTTCTTTCAGAATGGTGTCATTTAGCTTGGTATATAAGAGCTAAAGCACCACAAAGCTTCTAATCCAAAAGATCCCATTCAAAGGCCACATTCTGATCATAACTACTCCAACATTAAGGCACATTTCAGAGATCTGATCTAATTATAGATTCAAAATACTACCATGTCCTCAGTTAAATTTACTTCTGCCATGCTATCCTTTTTTTCCCTTGAGATTTCAACAAAAAGAGAGAGAATTGCAATGTTAAAAAAGGCATTCCTCTTTATTGCTGGTGATGATCTTGATAATTTCATCAAGCACTTCCTTACTCAAACTGAATTTGGGAAAGCTCAGTTCCTGCCAACTATTCAAAATCAAAAAGGCAATGAGTTCATTGAAAACTTAAAGGATCTCATGAAATCTTCTCCCCAAAAACATCTCCCAGCCTTGTGATCTCTGGTTACTTCCAGTTACTCTTTAAAAGAGCTTAATTATATGGGGTTTAATATATCCAAAAGTGAGTTTGAATACTCAAGAAAAATAAATAAAAATGTAAGTTTAAACAAAAAAGCCAAAAAATAATAACTATTCATTAAAAAAAGAAATAACTAAAAAAATAATTAAAAAAATGCTGGAAAATTCTTTTGAAACAAGCCAGTTTACAAAAAAAGTGCCTGAAAAAATTTATAAAGATATAGAAAAAGAGATGAGTAATTACTCAACTTAAATTAAATACTCTCTACTTAAAACAAAAAAGAAATATATGAAAATATGAAAATAAAAAATGAAATTTCAGTTTCAATTTCTACTTACTATAAATTAATCCCTAAAAATATAATAAAAAGTAAAAAACAAACCGATATGTGCAATATTTGTAATTTAAAAAATTCACTAGGAAAAAAGAAGGAAGAATGTGAAAGTAAAAACTTACCATTACCAGAATCTATAGACAATGACTTAAAGACTATTAATCAGCACCAAGACTTTTATGTTCATCAAAATTGTGAATATAAAAAAGATATTAATGAATTAGATGATGAGTCTTGTGTTGTAGTTATAGATTATAAAGAAAACTTAAAGGTTGGAGGTGGTCCAATTGAGACTAATAATTGTTTTTATTCAAAAAAACCAATCTCATTATTAGGGTTTGCATTAGTTTTTAAGTAAAACAATAAAATTAAATATGAATATCATGATTTTTTGTCTCAAATATTATCACATGATTCTTTATTTTAGGTGAGTGTTTTATAAAAATTCTTAAATTAGATAGATTTTAAAAAATAAAAAATATAAATGGACTGATAATGGAAATCATTTTAGATCATATGAATTTTTATATTACTTATTTAAAGAGGCACCTAAATATATTAAAGGTTCTATAAAATATAATTGTTTTGTAGAATGTCATGGAAAAAGCATTGTTGATGGTCACTATGGTGTAATATTGAAAACATTAAAAGAGAAAGAAAACCAGCTTTATATTAAGAATATAAATGATATTAAAAATATTTTTGAGCAAGAAGGAAAAAGAAAAGAATTATATAAATCAGCACTATCAGGCTCAAATATTTCTCAAAAGTCATTCTTTTATATTTATGAGAGAAAAGTTAGGCCTATAAGGAAAGAGCTTGAAGTTAAAAATCTGTGCATTAATCTTTCATATTTGTTTAAAGATGGGAAGTTGTATACTTCACCTTTAACATTTGAAAGTTTCTCAGAATATTCTGAGATAACTTATCATTTGAAATCACGTGATGATACCAGAGAAACAAAAATATCAGAAGATGCTAGTGGTGCACTAGGGCAAGTTCATGAAGTAGGGCAGCTTACTAGAGGGTGTATTTTAAATAGAGTTATCAGTCTTTCAAAAAAACAACCTTTTTTTTCTGAAACAAACTAAGAATATTTATGATGAGCCAAAGATAGGGTAATAGCATTTATAGCTTTGGGGCTGCTATTACTCTCCCATGCAACTCATCATAAATATTTTTGGTTTGTAGTTTGTAGTAGCACTTAAGATATTTTCAGTAATACTATAAGTTGCAATTTTCAATTCTAAAATTGATGCCTTATTTTTAAAAAAAAATCATTTAAGCCCAAGATCAATTAAAGTTTTGGAATTTGTTGATTGTATTTTAAGCTTTCTGAATAATTTGAATATGAATAATGCAATTAAGTTATAAAAGGATAAATCTGGCGCCTAGGCATAACAAGAAAAATAATGACCCATATGTGCAGCAAAAGTCAACTCACACCATTTTGTTTGTGAATCAATGTATTTTGGATTGTATTTTGAATGGTTTTGCTTTGTGTGTGAGCCCTTTGTTGCTGTGTTGACTCATTTTGCCCATTAACGCCAAGAAACCCTGTTAACAGAGTGTATATTTTAACCTGAGAGTTGGATTTTGTTTAAATCTGAAATCATTTTGTTTACATCTGAGGTATTTTTGGTTGTTGCCATAGCTTTTAAAACTACTGTAAGCCGGTGGCTAGAGGTGTGGCTGTTTTTGTCAATGGGGAGGAACTTGGACACAACCAGATCCACTTTGTGGAGCCCACATTATTCAACACAACAATGTTGGTTGTACTGCAGTAATTGATCCAGAGATACACCTTGACATTTTGGAGAAAATCAAGAAATGTCCCACCATTATGGGAATCCTTGATCATCTGATACTGGCCCAACCTGCGAGGACCAAGAAGCGCTACCATGGAATAGGTCTGGGAATAGATAGCTGCACAATGGGCTACGCCGTCCTTGGACCCCTTCTTGACCCACCCATGCCTAGACCTGAGTGAAGAAGAAAACAACAATTTGTTGATGTAGAAGAACTGGACATTCCCAGTCTCTTTTAGTGCCAGATATGTCTCAGCTTAAATGTGTTAATCCTCAATAGTCTTCTCGCTGTTCCTATTGTATGGAGAAACTCCAAGGACTTTCCAAGAGAAGCCCAAATCAACCATTGCTTTATAAACAAGGGTTTTAGAAACAAAAAGCCCGAACTCTGTGGCAAGCATTGATTGGACAGCATGTGTGTCCAGGTGGAAATCCTTGGCTACCCACTGCTTGATTGTGTCAATGTGGATAGGCTGAAGGAGTTTGGGCTGTCTTTTTGCCTTGGTGTATTTGGCAATTTGCCCGGTGTTGCCATACTTGGTGTTGATGTCAGCAATGTACCTGGCTGTGACATCAAATTGGGACGCAATATCCTGAACCGCCATTCCCCCATTCAAGCAGTTGAGGAGAGCTTCACACTCACTATCCGTCAACCAACGCCAGCCCTTGGCAGGTACCACGGCATCCTGGCTAGCAGGCTTGACACAGGGGATGGAGACCTTTGTGTAGAAGGTGGGATCACGCTTGGTTGCGCTGGCGCTGTCAATGGTGGCATACAATACAAGCGCAGTGGCTCTTCAGTGGTGGCCAATGGCTCATAGGAGGTATCAAAGACGCGGGGGCAGGAAGTGGCAACTCTTGGGTCAAGAGTGTGGGGCCGGGTGACAACTGGGTATACAGAGGAGGTGTAAGTAACCTCAGTGTTCCTGGTGCCCCTGGTGTAGGAGACTTTTGTGGCAGGCCTTGAGAGTGGCTTCTGTCTGGGATTAAGGCTGTGTGATCTGGCTTGGGACACAGGAGGTGGTTGACTGGCGCTGACGCCTTGGGAGGCCTGTGTATTGGCATGACTCCCCTCAATTTGTGTTCTGGGTCTGTTCTTGGACCCTCTGGGACGCTCTCGTGAACAGGCTGCCCCGTGGGCTGGTGCAGGAGCTGGTTGGGAATGTGATTGATGGTCCATAAAAATAAAATAAAAATATATTTTAGATTAAATATGTATTTATTTGGATTTTTGGTTTAGTTGTAGGTAGTTATTTTCTCTTGATTTAGCCTTGAATAGTAGCAGAGTTTCTATATCCGTGATTTGAAGTGAATAATATTGTATACTTTCCGGGTTTGGATGATTTTAAAGTTTAATCACTTTTTATGTCTAAACATGGCTCTTGAGATTGAATTTTTCATTTGATTTTATCCAGAGTGGAGCTTCTTGATTTGGGTTGGTGTTTCCTAGTTTCTTACTGTACATTCAATTTGGATTCCAGTTCCTGCAATTAATATCTGAGTTTAATAGTGGCATTCAAAAGTGATTTGAAATTTGGTTCATGGAGTTGACAATCCCACAATTTCAAAAAACATAGTAAACTTAATGAAAATGGTTGATGGATTTGAACGCTTCAAAACTGATTCCAGTTAATTCATTTTGTCCATTGGAAATATGCAGTTTGACTTGAACTTTGCAAAGTGTCTATGAGTTCTCGCATTTTCAAATATTCAAATAAATACTCAAAAAATCAATTTAATTAAAAAAGGCCATCCCGCAAAAGTGATTTAAAATTTGGACCAAGGATTTGACAATCCCACATTTTTACGATCAGGTTCTGAATTTACAGTAGGGTGCCTATCTACCCCCTGAATGCCATATCAACTGCTATACAGTCCATAATTCTAAAATATAGACCTTATCCAGTCCAATATTATTTATCCCTTCTCTGAAGCTTTGCTAAAACAGCAAAGCTATGATATCCTAAAATTTTTGGCAATATATATGTATAGTTTTTCTTTTAATATTTTTAAAATTGAAAGGGATTTAATAAAAGAATTATTGTACAGTAGTTTTAAAAACTATGACAATAAGCAAAAATAATTCAGATTTAAAAAAATAACTCTAACGTAAACAAAATTAAAAATAAACAAATTTATATTACTTTACAATAGATTTGAATTCATTTCAATTTCGCTTACATCTGAGTTAAATTCGTTTAAATCTGAATTATTTTCGCTTGTCACCATAGCTTTTAAAACTACTGTAACGATTTAAATATTTAAATAAAGTCTAGCTTTTAGTATTGATTTTATCTAGCTCTAATTTTGAAAGGCTCAATTTTAATTTATTTTTATGTTATAGAGTTAATGGAACCTTTCTAGTAGAAGTTATGTAATTCTTTAAACTTTCAAGTAAAAAAGAAAGTATCAAAGTATTTAGCAGCACTACTAAAAGAAAATAGCCTGGGTTTTAAAATAATAACCTACATGTGAGATTTGAACATACCAGAGTTTCCTTTTGGTTCTATAAAAGCTTGATAAAGTATCAATTGCTTTTTAAAATGAATTCTGAAGCCCCATTTGTTTAAAACGATAGAAATAATTCATGTCATCTCCAATAAGGATTGTGCAAATGACATTCATCCTTAGTTTTTGGATTAAAAAACTAGACTCGATGAAAAATATCCTTGGTGGCCAATGAATTCGAATTTATGGGGTCGATTTGGCTTGAAAAGTTTGCTGATTTAAACTGGGACTAATCTTGTCGCGTCAAAAAAACAAAAGCAATAGTAAAAACTATCCTATTTTTAGTGTTTAAAAGAAATATAATCATTTTTGGTATATATATGTTATGTCACTTCTAATAAAGTGACAATTGACTCCGGAAAAAGTGAATCTATTTCTACTTTCCTATTACAAACTTTAATCACACTGAAAATGAAATAATATATTTAACCATTTTGTATTTAAAATTTCTTTCATATTAAAGCCCTTGTATGCTGATTAAAAGATAAATCTAGATGGCGTCTAGAGTTCCATTAAAACGAGTTGCTTATTCAGCACTCAAATTCATAAAAAACACTCCCAACTCCCTCGTGAATAATTCCCTGTTGCCTAAATCTCAGCTTATTTTTTCGGTAAGAAAAATAACTCCTTCAAATTTTTTGTTTAATATTTTATTGAGAGCTTAAGGCTAATATATTTTTCTTGGTCTGTTAAAATTATGGTTAATCTTCAATTCTTTAGGGAGTCCGGCCCTTACATACTCTCGAGTCTTTACCTTTTGAACATGGCCTTGGATTAGAGCCAGCTATGAGTCCTAAAACGATCAGACTTGCTTACAATGATTTTTCAAAAGCATTGGGTTGAGTCGTTAAATAAGATGGTTGTTGGTAATATTCTAGTTGGTTTTGCTTTATTGATGTTTTGAATAGGCTCGGTATATGAGAGTCTTAGCTTGGAGGAAACTATAATGAGGTCTTCTCAAATCATATCCGATCGTGTAGTCTACAATACCGCAAGTCAGATTTGGAACTCAATGCTGTGTTTCAACAGTCTGGTATGCCCTTATTTTGAAATAATAATACTTATGGTTTGTTTAGACCAGAAAGCAGTCTGAAATGGGCGAAATTATTGCAGGCAACATCAACGCTAGTTTTGGTTCTTACAAAAAGTTTGTGGATGAGGTAGCTTCTACTTGAGTCAAACTTTAATTTCCATAGATCCATACTCAAGCAAACACTTTGTTTGGTGGCGGCTTCTTGTGGTAAGCATCTTTTCAAAGCTATTAGCCAATCCATTAGGATTACTCGAGATAAGAAGCTAAGGGTCATTGTGACTGCCAATGCCGGTAAAATACCTAGCTTTCCTTTTAATAACAGCTGTAGAGTCTCCCATATATTCATTCAAGCCAGCTAAAGGCAGCACTGCCGCTGATTTTGTTCCTGCACAGCTTCCAAAAGAAAGACAAGTGATCCTTGGTATCAATCTTTGGGGCTATAGCTATATTCTAGATCATGAATTAGATCGTACAAAGTATATCAATGGAGTTCTAGACCGCATCGATTGGCAGATCGTGTACTCTCGTTTCAAAGCTTTAGAGAAGGTGGACGACTCAAACTACCTTGAGAAATAAATCAAAGTATTTATTGCTCTAGAGTCCATATTAACAATATAAACTGTTCCTTCCACAAAAGTTAATGGTTTACAATCAAGATTTTAAACTGTATGGGCTGATGAGAAACTGCAGGGTTGACCTCCAGGAAATATTTTTACTGCTAAAAAGCATCTTCAAACCAGAATCCAGTGCTGTAAAGTAAACTGATCCTCTTGTCATGGAAGTTGAAAAGTGATATGCCAATTATCGTGCAACCAATTACAAGAGGTTCAGTATCCCTAACTTAGCTGAGCACTTCTGCCCAGGGACCCAAAATTTTACAATTTATCACTTTCTATTCCAATAAGGACATTATCAACTTTCTCAAATCTCTTTTTAACTTTAACTCTGTTATTGTAGCACAGTTACAAAATTGGTAGCAGCAGTAGGGTTTCACATCCCGCCTCTTAAGGGGTCGTAATTCCTGGTGGTCTTTAGATCTGCTATGAGCACCAACCCCATAAATGGTGTAGAGTTCAGGTACAAAACTTCAAACCATGATCAATTGGCTACAGGTGGGGCTGGAAACATCAAGGTGGCACACATGTTCCCAGCTATAGCTGTTTCAAAACTGTACTATGCTTCTGGGAACCTCATGCAATTTGTTAGGCTCTGAAATATGATTCCAAGCCATAGATGTTACAAAATCAAGTTCTGGGATATTTTCTAAACAACAGTAGATACACAGGGTGTCCCAGGAACACTTGACATTTTAAGATTATAGTTCCATAAAAGTGGCATCCTATTTTTAAAATTTACAATCAAATTAGTATTTTTTATAAACCCATTTTGATGTCAAGTGCTGCCATAGCAATGCTCTAATACACCAGACATAGTTTGATAGTACTAAAAACTGTTTTTATTTTAATTATTTTAGATTTTACTTATTAAAGTGTATCTGTCTAGCATATCATATTGTTGGCTAGAACTTCTAGTAAAACCAAGTTTTCAGAGATTTGAAAAAAGCAGTCTCCTTTAAAAAGGGTGCATGAAAGCCTTTCTTCAGATCATGAGCTCAAACCCACAGCTTGGAACATCTTTCTATAAGCAATGCTCCTAGAAGGGTAACAAAAATCTTCAATTCAAGGGTTGTTCAGGATGTTTTCAAAATGGTTATTCCACAATCCTTTTCCACCCAAAAAAATCATGGATAGCATTTCCAATGGCTGGGTACAATGCCACCAAAACACCAATCTCCAGAGGATATCTGATCTATCTATGAATGGCTGCTCCCCTTTCTAAATATAGATATCTATTATCAAAAGAAGTTTTTAGGCTCACCCAGTTCCCGCAGCTGAACTACTTTGATCAACCTAGGTCATATGTCAGCACAAATTCTAGGTACTCACCTTGTTTCCAACTCTTTTTTTCTAGGGATCTGAATCCAACATTTAGGCATCATTTCCTGCATTTTTATTATAAAAATATAATCAAATCCTAACAACCAAAGTCATAATATTAGATCTTCCCCCAGAAAAAGCAGGATCATAAATATAGTGAGTACCAAATTTCAGCACATTTAAAGTACATCTATTGAACCCCTAAATCACATAAGCCATCAAAAAGTCACATCTTGATAAAATTCATCTAAAGAAAATCAACTTGAATGAAGCCATCTATAATATCTTTGATGGTAAAGTTTTTATCAGTCCACTAATACAGTTAGTGCAATAGTTCTCATAGCTTCAAGCATGACAAACAACTCAGCCCAGTAGAGAGTTCAGACACTATGAAAAATATAGCCTTGGCTGGCCAGGATTCAGAGTCTTAACAGGCAGCATAAGAAATATACAGACCAAGGGGCTTTATCATTCACCAAGATAATATCCTAAGAATTCTAACATTAGAAAATTACCAGAGAACAAGTGGCTTTGGCGTAGCCTGCATTTAAGAAGAATTTGCTGTATTAAATAGAAGCAAGAAGTCTGATAGGGCCCACAGTTCAGAGGCAATGAGTTTTTTTTCTCATTTCTGGTAAAAGGTTCATAGTTGTGTCTATATTATAGGGAAATAATACTGTATGATAAAAGTAACATCTTTTGCCCTACACTAATAAGTTTGAATAGGAGGAAGAGATTTAAAGGAAATGACTAAGCCTCATTGTTAAGTCCAAAAGGGAGCAGGATAAGAAACACCAGCCTTTAATCACATATACTGGAATTGAGGCTGACCCAGCTGCTGGCATAATTTATGCAACACAGCAGAGGGTCTAACCTTGAGGGGTAGATTTTGAAAGGAATTTTATTTGGCAACTTATATAGCATCTGTGCTCTTCTTGACAGGCCATTCAACTGAGTCCTCTAATTAAGTCAGTTGTCTAGCTGGGTCACTACACAGGACTAGCTAGTCAGCAGATGGCTACTAGTTGATGGAGATGATTGTTTCAATTAATGAAAGCCACTCTAATATAATAGGCCTCTGGGCCTTTTATCTTAGAGTGGTTGGCCAGCCAACCAAAATCATGATGGGCTCTTCTAGATTTAAGTTGTTTGATGGTCCATATGACAGCCCTGCTATTCTAAATATAACTAAGGTTTATAATAGTAATTAGTATGAGATGTGTGTTCAGGTTCCTGTTTAGGTAGACTAAATGTGCAAAATTTGGATGTTCTATTCATCAATAATGCTGAAACATCTTTGATTACTCCCTCTCGGGGAATTAACACCCCAAGTAAATCACCAAATGGTTCACTGAATGGGTCACTGGCCAGTCAATAAACTGGTGGCACCATTATCAGTCAACCATCTATGACAGGGATCCCTCAATCCAGGTCCTAAATGGAACACAACTTGATTAAGCCTTGTGACTCAAGAGGAGCATTACTCAGATAAGCCCCATGACTTTCATGACGTACATGGACAGTATGTGGCTTTTAATGATACTATATATTATTCTATATTCATATTCAGTAAAGTATCATTCTCTTCTTAAATATTCCCCCTTTTCTGTTTATTATACTTCCCAGAAGTATAAAATTGACAGTGGTAGCACAGGTAGGTTATCCATACCTACCCAACTTGAAGGAAAAAATTCCTCCTAAGAAAAGGACCCAAGCAATGGTACTCCCTAACAGCTGGAGAGACTACAAAGAAGGACAAGACGTTCCTGCAGGTTTTGTTATCTACAGCAACGTCCTTGTACCCATTGAACAATACAACACTCTCAAAGCCCAAAGACTTTTATCCACAATTCCGATCCCAGCAGCGCCACAGCAGCCTGAAATACCCAATATTGTATTCCAGCACCTACACACAGCTGAAATTGGCGCCTTCACAGGCCTACACCAATAAAACGCCTCTCTTTGGATCAACAGTACACAAAGCAAATTTGAGCAAGTGGAGTACCTCCAAAGACTCTGGGTCATTGAAATTGCCCTCCACGTTACAGGGACTGCCTCACACTTTGTAAGTGGATGGATAGCCCAACACCCCAACCAAAAGGGAGACTGGGAACTATTCAAGAGTGCATTCCTCAAAAATTTTGCCATGAAGGATTCTGACGTTGTAATCATGACAGAACTTCAAACCTTCAAGATGACAGGAACAATTGAGGAGTACATTGTTGCATACAAAGACCTACGTGACCACACACCCAACACCATCAACTTTGATGAACCTGTGCCACGTTTGGACTTCTATAATGGTCTCCCCATACACATTAGACGTCAGTTTGATATGACCCACTGCAAGAACCTTGAAAAAGTATTCTTGGAAGGCAAACACACGGCCCAAAAATCTGACAATCTACACACAACCAACAAGCGCAAAGAGAGTCCTTCAGCCAAGAAGGACCCTTGCCCTAATAAGCAGAACAACCAAGCCAACGACACTCATTCTCAAACTGGGAATCAAACTGCAAAAGCTAACCAGGCAAGCACCAAAGACACCAACAAGGAGGGAAAAGCTCAGGGAAGTGCTTAGGCAAGCCGCCCTCCCCTAACCTACAAGACTTGTACAGAGACCAGGACGTGGATTCAATCACTATGATCCAAGTACCCTCCAGCAATCCTCTACTGTTTTCACCCAAACTGTAAAAAACTCCTTAATTATCCTTTCTGTTTTTGCAGATATCAGGGCATCACACTATTTGACACTGGGGAAGACCAATCCCTATTCAATAAGAAATTTGCTGACCTTATCAAAACTAACTACCACCTGAAATAATGTCAAGAGAGTTGTCATGGCAGATAACATAAGCACACCAGTTACCCAAGAGGTGAAACCTTTCCACGCCCAAATTGGAGATGTACAAATGACAATTAGCGGTCCTATCATACCAATCTTCAAGTATGATGTCAACTTGGCCTAGACTGGATGAAAAAAACCTCATATCAACTGGGACAGTACCACCCTCACCATATAGCAAGGAGAAGTCCACCACCATGTGTATCCAACCCGCCTTGACATGCTTATGAGGGATCATGTATTTTTGAAAACCAAGGAAACAGAAAAGGAAGTCAACCCTAGCAAAATTGATTGGAGTACCTGTCAGGATTGACAATTCTTCCTCTCTATAAACCCGGGCCCAGGAGCAGGAATCAAACCCCAAACCTTGATTCCTTTGGGCCGCCAGGCCTGTGGACTGCAGAACCACCCTCCCGCGTTTTTCTGGGATTGAGCCCCACAAGCTGATACCAAGTGTATTAACCCATGCGGTAAAAAGAGACAAACCAAAGAAATTATTGAGCCAAATGGAGGATTAATCACAGCAACTAGTGGAGGCACTGATTTGGAAACTATTAGCTTCTCAAACTCAAAGTCTATACCAGCAACCAATCATGATCCAACCCAGGAAAGAGGCACAGGCCTGCAACCCGGTCCCATGACCTTGACACTAAAGCAAGATAATCAGGCAGCCAAATCAAGACTCCTGACCAATGAAAGAACCCCCAGGCCAAGTGCCATTTTGCTGCCTTTGGACCCAAGCACCCAGTTCCCCTGGCCCTGGTCTTCCCAATGCCCTGATGAACCCCCCATGGAAAATGTTAAGTTTGAAGGGGGTACTATATAGACCCAAGGACCCCGCGCTCCAAACTTATCATTATTTTTGAATAAAGGTTATGTTAATTTGGCTCATACAGCTATTGCCTTATTTTGTATTTGCTGTCTACCAATTCAGTTTGAGATCTCCTGGCCCGCCTGCCCCACCACCCGCTGTTTTCTGTCCTCCTGGTGTACCCTTTGGTCCCGTCCACTTTACCCACTACCCTCTGAAGTCTGAATACAAAGATTACACCCCAGAAAAGATACTCAAACTCAATCCCCTGGCCCGCATACAATCCACAGTTAGATACAACCGACAAGGCCCGTGGATATTTTCAACACCCAAGTTGTTCAGAGGGAAATTCAACTATCTCCCTGCTTACAACCTGCCCATGGAACCACCTGTGACTCCAAAACCTATGCCCACTTCCTCACCCAACCTTCCAACTGACCATTCTGGCAAGCTGTTTGGGATTGCGTACATCACCTTCACAGGGGTGGTTGACGCTATAATCCCGGCTGCCAGCCTGTGGTCCTGGGTGAGGAAGTCCGCCTCCTACCTTTTAAAGTTAGCCCTGCTCTTGTGGTGGGCTTTTCTGCAAAAAACCTGGCCC
Source organism: Entomophthora muscae (assembly GCA_014839935.2). Lineage (NCBI taxonomy): Eukaryota > Fungi > Entomophthoromycota > Entomophthoromycetes > Entomophthorales > Entomophthoraceae > Entomophthora > Entomophthora muscae. The sequence continues at coordinate 47,096 of QTSX02005909.1, read as the reverse complement.
AAGTTACCCCTGAAAACAACAGGCGGCCGCCCAAAACTGGATCCCTGACATTATGGCAATCTTTATTAAATCTGGTACCCTGAGCCCCAAGATGTTGTTTTTTCTTGGGGCATCTTGTATGCTTTTGCTATTGATAATCACTTATTACACCTATAAGATGACCATAAACTTGTTCTCTTCCATGTGGAAGAATACAAACCTGAATGGCCCAAAGAGAACCAACACCAATACTGCTGACGCCAACAAAGCTCTGTCCTCCCAAATGCAAAACATGATTGTGAACCAATCCCTCACAAAGGTGGAGATGCCTCAGATGGGAAAGCTCACAATTGAGGAAGCTAGACGTGCCATGCCAGTCCTCTGCCTGCATTTTCTTAACACCGCCTCCTCTTATGCCAGTGACACCAAGAAGATCCTTGGGTTTGCTTCAATGCTATCAGGGAACACCTTGGACTGGTTTGGCAAGGCCACAGCTGAGGATGTATAATTCTGCTTAGACTAAGCCAAGTTTGAGGCTGAGTTGATGGCCATAGGAGAAGATTGTGATACTAGATACTACGCCCTAAACTCTGTAAGAGAGGGGGGCTAGGCTAACAAAGTCTGGCTCCCATCCTGGTGGGACCAACCACCAGGATGCCATCCAGTGCAAGACTGGGATAGCCACTCAAAGGTGCCTCCCAAAGGAGACCGGATGTGAAAGGGGAGGGAAGTATGCATCCAAAGCCATGACCATGGCTCCAGTAAGTAACCATAGAGAGCAATCCCGAGTGAAAGGGGCCTCTGTATTTGACTCAGGGATTTGGCGCAAGGGGGAAGGATTGACCAAGTCAGAAGAAGGAGTTTCAGTAGTCACAGATTCCAAAGGTGGCAAAAACTCTTCAAGATGAGAAGACAACCAAGCAAACAACCCATAGGATCCCAGTTTGAAGGGAATCTGGGTGAGATGCTCAATTACATTTGTAAAATGACTAGGAATAAACTCAGAAGATTGAGAAATCAAGGAAAGTTTGCTCCAAAAGACTGGGGTTGAGGACCAGAACAAGAGGGAAATGGGCACCAGTATCCACACAGCCATCTTGTACCAAGGTGACAACATGATTCCAGCGGGTACCCTTCTTTTGCTAAGAATACTGGGCAGACAGAACAGTACTCGGATCAATTCCCAACAAAAAAACAACGGGCAGACGGGCAGGCGGGCCAGAGAAAACAGGAGGCGGGGATGACAGCGGGAGTTGGGATAAATACCTTTATTGTTAAACAAACTTTAAAATACAAAAGATTTGCAAAGTCAGGAGTTTATTCAACAATTGATATAGGTAAGCAAGGGACCTGGCGGCCCATGCTTCCATTTTATGCAAAGGGGGGGGTGATAGGACAGGAGGGGTTATGAAAGGGGCTATTGGAGTGCAATCTAAAGGGGAGCCTATTAAAGAGTACTAGTCAATCTTATCTTGGTTTGAGACCCAGAAAATAGGGGTCACGGGGCTGGATGTAAGACTCAGCCCCTTTATTGGCTAGGAGCCTTCCAAGGACTCAGAGTGCACATTTCCCCTAATGCCTTCCTCTGACGTCTCCACTGGAGAGCTCTGGAACCCAATTATTTTGGGATGGGGGGCTCCCGGGACGGAGGAATTAGTTACCTGGGACACCTCTGGTTGTGGGTTTTGGTACCCAATTTCCCCAGGCTGCAGATTTGACCTTTCCAACTTCATGTGGCCCGCATTTTTTTGTTGGTTTGCTAATTGTTTCAGGACCAGGTGACACCAGGACAACAAGCAATCCAACCAAATTAATGTCTCTTCTGCAGTTGGAGGGGACTCCAAAGGGGAAATGAGAACTTTGGCCAGGAAGGCCAACACAAAGCGTTTGTCTACTGTGTGAGCCAAGTCCTCCAGGTTTTGGAGGGGTTTTGCCTGCACGCAGGCCACCTTTTTTGATGGTCTGGGAAATACATCCCAATCTAGGACCAAAGGTGGGCCACAGAACTTTACAAACTCCCTGCTAGAAATTTAACAAGGTCCCTGACCCATCCAAGCGTATATTGATGAATTCCTCAAACTGAAAACCCGCACCCAACTTGAGGACAAACTGGCAGCCATTATCTTTCAAAAGGGCGTCAATATTGTCATGAATGACATTTCAATACTTGTATTGAAAACCCAAGAGTTAAACCCTGGTTCCCAGGAGACCAGTCCAGGTCTGCCAATCCGTTAAAAGACAGGCTCAAATTGGTAAATTACTCCGCGTTCCACCGGACTACTACAGAGGACCCTCCAAAGATCACTCAAGTCACACAAAGTGGACAGGGGACCGCCCGCTTGTTAAATTGAAAACCCGAGTTAATGAGTTACTCTGAGACCCGCCAGCCCCCCAGAGACAATTCCCCAAATAGTCATCAGATTGATGCCAACCTTGGGCCACCAAAGACCCAAACCTATGCAGAGGTTGCAACTTGCCTTAAGGAGGTTAAGACAAAACCTATTTTTAACTTTGCCAATGGCCACCAGCAACTGCCAGTCTCCCGCCCAGAAGGGGTAGTGCAATTGGACTACTCAGGTGACATAGTGAACAGTGGCGGCAAAACAAAGCGTTGCCTTTCCAATTTTCCGAAACAGGCACAACCTGGATCTGCTGCCCTTGAGACCCCAAGCCAAGACCCACGTCCCGCCAGTGCCTTGTCTGCAAACCTGAACCCTGCAAAAATCAAAGAAGCAAAGTCCCAGGGTATAAAAAACCTGGCGGAACGGCAAAACCCCTATTGTCATTCTCAATAATAAAGTTTTATGAACCTTTGGTTCAAACAAATCTTACCCTATCTAGTCTTAGTGATCATCTATCTTAATTCCAGTCAAGTAGACCACCAGGCCGCCGCCCTCCCCCAAGACCAACCTGCCAAATTGTCCCAGGCATTATACTGTCCCCCGGGAGCCCCCTTTGGACCTGTGCATTTTACTGAATACCCCCTCAACCCGGCCTATTCAGAGTACAACTTGGAAACCATCCTCATTGCTGACCCTTTGGCAAGGACTAGAAGTACTGAGTACATAGGACACAAAGGAAAAAGGGTCAAGATCCCGCCCTTACTGTTCAAAGACAAGTACAATTACCTGCCTGCCTACTTTTTTCCTATGACTCCTCCTTTAACACCACAACCAGACTGCCCGTTGGAACCCACCGCCGCAGCCAAGACCACCTCTACCCAAATGTTTGGAGTACTCTATATTACTTTGACAGGATTGGTAGATTGCATGGTCCACAACTCCGGACCTTGGTCCTTACTCGGGCAATCTGTATCTTATATTATCAAGTTAGCACCCATTCTATGGTGGGCCCTACCCGCTGGCTCGGACGTACCTCACCCCAAGCCGCCCAAGGCCTCTACTTACAACTGGCTTCCTGAAAAATATAGCAATGAAAGACCTGTTGAAGCACCATCTGCCCACCCTCAGCCTAGATAAGCTAATTCCCCTGTACAAGGGTCTTAGCATGAACCAAGAGAACACTGGCTCCTCCCAGGCCCGCCAACCCCAAACACTGACCCCCAACAGAACAGGGATGACCCCTGAAGAGCTCAAACAATACTACCACAAAGGACTCTGCTTCCACTGCCACAAAGCGGGCCACTTGACCAGAGCCTGCCCTAAGAAGAACACAGCCCCAATCTCTCTTGCGCAAATAAACGCTTCTTCCCAGTCTTGCAAATTCATCCAAGTGACCATAGAAGTACAGCAGGGAACAAGTGCAAGATTGAAGTCTTTATTGATACAAGGGTGGACAAAAGTTTTATTGATGCCAGCCTAGCAGAAGAATTAGGCTTGAAAGCCTCAGAGCGCAGTCTACAGGTAATCATGGGGAAAAGCTCCTTGGACACCAGCTATGAGTGTGAACAAGAACTCCCGTTGACCATTAGACACAATGTATACCTGTTGTCCCTGATTCTCTTTCAAGGACTACCCCACCCCTTATACTGGGTGACTCCTAGTCCAAAAAACATGGCCTGATCCTGAACTAAGCAAGCAAACTGCCACGTTAGGCCAACCAGAATCCTGTGACACTGTTTCTTTTTGCATGAGCCATGACCAACCCCCTACCAACAAACTCTTGGCTATGAAGATAGAACCTAGCGTTGGAATACTGCCAACCCCCTACAGAGATGGAACCATGTGTTTAGTGAAGAAGCAGCCACAAAACTACCCAGCCATTCAATCTACAACCACACCATAGACCTACTACCAGGGACTCAACTGCACCATGGCCCCATCTACAGCTGTAACCACCGCAAGCAAGTGGCCTGAAAGCATACCTTGAGGATATGACAAAAAAGGGTTCATCCAGGTGTCAAAGGCCCCCTGCTTGTCGCCCATGCTGTTTGTAGGGAAAAAAGATGGTAGGATGTGTCCATGTGTGAATTATAAAAACTGAGCAACATTACGGTCAAGAACCGCTACCCCATCCCCAATGCTGACAACCTCTGTGATGTACTGACTGGAGCCCAGGTGTACTCGAAAATTGACCTCTGAGATGTGTTCAACCAAATACAAATCAAGGATGGAGACGAGTACAAGACGGCCTTCAAAATATGATATGGGCTGTACAAGTACCTCATGATGCCTTTTTGCCTCTGCAACACCCCCCAGCACCTTCCAAAGGATGATCAACACTGTCATAGGATAATACCTTGACCGTTTTTGTGTGGCATATCTGGATGACATTCTCATCTACAGCAAGTCTCACAAGGAACACCTGTGCCACCTGGACCTTATACTGGAGAAACTCTCCCAATCCAACTTACACACTAAGCTTAAGAAGTGCAAATTCTTTCAGTCTGAAGTCAAATTCCTGGGATACGTAGTGAAGACTGGCGTCTTTGCCATGGCACAAGACAAAGTAGAAGCAATAACATCTTGGCTGGTGCCCAAAAGCAGAAAGGATGTGAGAAGTTTCTTGGGCCTGGCAAATTATTGCAGGACCTTCATCCAAAGTTTTTCTCACATTACCCTCCCCCTGACCCGCCTTTGCTCTGACAAGTTCACCTTTTCCTGGACTCCAGAATGTATCACCACCTTTGAAACCTTGAAACTTGCCTTCACCTCTGCCCCCGTCCAGGCCATGCCAGATCCCTCCAAACCTTTTGTTCTGGAAACTGACGCGTCAGACTTTGCAGTGGGAGGGGTCCTTCTTCAGGAAGGAAGGGATAGTATGCTACATCCTGTAGTATATTACTCCAAGAAGATGCTACCCGTGGAAGAAAACTACCCAATATATGACAAGTAGATGGAGTCATAATGAAGACCCTGAAACATTGGTGCCAATACCTATGTGGTGCTGAATACTCAGTAAAGGTCCTGAAAGACCACAAGAACTTGGTCTTCCTCTTTAATCCAAGCCAGCTTAACCAACAACAAGCAAGATGGGCCTTAGAACTGGCTGACTACCCTCTGACCATAGACTACAATCCAGGAAAGGTGAACGTGGTACCCAACGCCCTAAGTAGAAGAACTGACCTGGTGCCTACCCATCTAGAAACCTGCGACCACAACACCCAATTCCTCTTGGAAACAGCAAGCCTAGTTATTCACCTGGGATTAATGAAAATCAGAGCCAGCAAACCAGAAGTACTAAAGGCCCAAGCACTAGGCAAGTTCACCAAGACCTTGACCTCTGACCTCTCCAAATCCTTGGATAGCTCCCACTACCAACAAGGCTACCCATTGAAGGGAACCATGCTAATGCTCCACAACAGGATCTTTGTACCAGAAGGGGACATCAGAACCAAAGTCTTGAGAGACTACCACAATTTCAAGATTTCTGGACACCTGGATAGGCTCAAGACTCTCCAGAGCATCAGAAGGAACTTTGCTTGGCCAAAAATGGACCAAGACGTAATCCCATACCTGAAGGAATGTGAGACCTGTGAACAGACCAAAAATTGCAGAAACAAACCTGAAGGACTTCTAAAACCTTGGATATACCCTATGGACCTTGGAGATCTGTTTCATGGACTACATTGTGGAATTGCTGCCATCCATCTTGTACAATGCAATCCTGGTCATGATAGACCGCTTCACCAAGATGGTATACTTTGTACCAACCACCACCAATTGCACGGCAGCAGAAACAGCCCAACACTTCCACAACTGCATCCTCACACAACACAGAACACTGGAGGAAATCATCACAGACAGAGGACCCCAATTCATGTCAAACTACTGGACATAGGTGATGAAAGACCTAAGAATCAAGCAATGTGTATCTACCTCCTACCACCCATAGAAAGACGGCCAAACTGAACGGGTAAACCAGATCCTTGAACAATATCTTTGATGCTAAGTCAATGCTGATCAAGAAAATTGGGCCAAAATGCTCCCCAGGGCCCAGTTTGCCTACAAAAGTAAAGACCACACCTCCACAGGCATGTCCCCATTCAAAGCCAACTATGGGTTTGACCCCACCTGGGACCCCCAGATTGGTGAAAAGTAATTTAACACCACTGGGCGCTCCTGGATTGAACAGATTCACAACACACAAAAAACATGCTTGACCAACCTGAACTGTGCAGTACAGACATAAAAATCCTTTGCTGACTGCAAACAAATCCCAGCCCAACCCTTATAAGTTGGAGACAAAGTATACCTAGACTCCTGGAATGTACCCCTGCATGTGCCCTGCAGGAAATTAGCTCACAGAAGAAGCAGCCCCCACAAAATCACCAAAATAGTTGGTGAGGTTGCCTTCAAGCTAGACCTACCACCCTCCTGGAAGATTCATGATGTGTTTCACTGTTCCCTGTTGTTCAAAAAAGATGGAAATTTGCTCCCCCACCAACGGATTAAGACAGCCCCCCCACCCATCCAAACAGGCTGCACTGAGGAATATGAAGTTGAATACATACACAGCAACCAAACTCACTATCAAAAACCCCAGTATTACGTCAAGTGGAAAGGATACCCACCAGAAGAAAGCACTTGAGAGCCGCTGAGCAACCTGACTAATGCCCAAGAAGCCGTCCAACTCTACTTGAACAAGAAAAATCAGAAGGGAGGGCCCTTGGGGTAAGAAGAAGATGGTGTCAGGATTTTTCAGGGATCCAACCAGTGGGGGTTCCTGAGAGCTTGGGGGCTGACGGCCTGCGGGCCCAGCAGGGAGAGCCCACCACAAGATTGGGATTAACTTTACAATATAAGATAATGATTTCCCAAGGACTGCCCAAGGTCCGCTTACAGGCACCATAGAATCAATCAGTCCAGTGAGGGTGATATACATCATCCCAAATATCTGGGTGGAAGTGGATTCATTAGTGGCAACAGATTCTTGCAGGCGGTTGGGCCGCGGGGTGAGGGGCAGTGTCATTGGAACCAAATATGCAGGCAGGAAATTATACTTGTTGCGGAATAGCAGAGGGGGCTGGATAATTTTGGTACTTTCTCTGTAAAGGACTTCTGTCTCTCTAGTTCTAGCTTCAGGGTTGTTGATTAAGATTTCCTCTAGAGTAAACTCTGAATACTCCAGGTTAGGTGGGTACTTAGTGAAATGTACTGGGCCAAAGGGTGCTCCTGGTGGACGGTAAAGGTTGGGAGGTTGGTCTGCAGTTTCTTGGGGTAGGTGAGCGTGGGGTGCAGAAACGCAAGATGTAGGCTGTAAATGAAGTAAAACTAATAACAAATAAGGTATGATCTGGTTGAACCAAAGATTCATGTTACTTTATTGCAAGAATGGTGATGGGCATCTCCTGATGGTCCAGGGTATAAGTATGCCCATCTGTCATGGTAAAACTTTCACAAGTTCCCTTGGCCTGGATCTTCCCATTTACCAGGTCTTCCCAGTCCTTGGTGGCATTCATTGCGGGGGTTATTCCATTGGCTTGTTTGAACTGAGAATGCTCAAATTCCCTAGTTGGGTTGTGGGATTGGTTGTCTCTGGGTGGCCTGCATTCTATGGGAAGGTTCTCTGTTTCCCCTTCTGCGTGGGCCCAAAATATTTTGGGATCTATGGCTGGACCCACCCGCTGATTGGTCAAGTTAACAGGAACCTTTAGCGTGGGAAGTGTTGATGTAGGTGAATTTGATTCATCAAGCTTTGAAGGATTTTCTGAAGTCAAATCCTGCTCTGGTTCAAGCCAAAAAAACTTCAGGCAGCCGGGCAGCTGGCCCTGAAGACTGGCAGCCCACAGGGTGTCAGGGTTCAAATCCTGTAGTTGAGGCTTTTCAATAAGCATAGTTGATAGGAGTTTGTCACTTGTGACAGGATTGACAATTCTTCCTCTCTAGAAACCTGGGCCTGGGATCAGGAATCAAACCCCAAACCTTGATTCCTTTGAGCCACCGGGCCTGTGGACTGTGGAACCACCTGCCCGGGTTTTTCTGGGATTGAGCCCTCACAAGCTGATACCAAGTGTATTGACCCATGCAGTAAAAAGAGACAAACCAAATAAATCATTACACCAAATGGAGGGTTAATCATAGCGCCTAATGGAGGCACTGATTTGGAAACTATTAGCTTCTCAAACTTGAAGTCTACACCAGCAACCAATCAAGAGCCAACCCAGGAAAGAGGCACAGGCCTGCAACCTGGTCCCATGACCTTGACACTAAAGCAAGATAGTCAGGCAACAAAATTGATATTCCTGACCAAAGAAAGAACCCCCAGGCTGAGTGCCATTTTGCCGCCTTTGGACCCAAGCACCCAGTTTCCCTGGCCCTGGCCTTCCCAATGCCCTGATAAACCCCCCATGGAGAATGTTAAGTTTAGAGGGGGTACTATATAGACCCAAGGACCCCGCACTCCAAACTTATTGCCATTTTTAAATAAAGGCTATGTTAATTTGGCTCATACAGCTATTGCCTTATTTTGTATTTGCTGTCTACCAATTCAGTTCAAGATCTCCTGCCCCACCACCTGCTGTTTTCTGTCCTCCTGGTGTACCCTTTGGACCCGTCCACTTTACTGACTACCCTCTGAAGTCTTAATACAAAGATTACACCCTGGAAAAGATACTTGAACTTGATCCCTGGCCCGCATACAATCCACAGTTTGATACAACCAACAAGGCCTGTGGATATTTCTAAACCCAAGTTGTTCAGAGGAAAATTCAATTATTTCCCTGCTTACAACCTGCCCATGGAACCACCTGTGACTCCAAAACCTATGCCCACTTCCTCACCTGACCTTCCAACCAACCATACTGGCAAGCTGTTTGGGATTTTGTACATCACCTTCACAGGGGTGATTGACACTATAATCTCAGCCGCCGGCCCGTGATCTTGGGTGGGGAAGTCTGCCTTCTACTTTTTGAAGTCAGCTCCCCTACTGTGATGGGCATTGCCCACAAAAAACCTGGCCCAAGTTACCCCTGAAAACAACAGGCTGGCTGCCCAAGACTAAATCCCTGACAGTACCTGTACATATAAGGTCATCCAATTTAAAAATACGGAGACTCAACATGAAAAGAGCCCCATCTGAGACCAGCTAGTTAACAAGTTCCCCACATGTTTTCCAAGAAACACTGCCAGGACTACCTCCTAACCGCAGCATACAACACAAAATTGACCGCAAATGGAGTGTACCTAAAGCACAACCTATCTACTGCCTCATACCACAAGAAGATAACGCCCTAGAAGCTTACCTTAACAAAGCCCTTGAAAAAGATACATACAACCATCAAAGTTACCTTTTGGCACCACTGTCTTCTTTGTGGCAAAGAAAGACAGAGGACTTTGCCTTGTCACAGATTACAGAGCGCTCAACAAGGTCACAATTAAGAACAGGTATCCCCTGCCCCTAATTGATGACCTTTTTGATGCCCTGGGGGTCCCAAATCTTCACAAAAATTTATTTGACAGCAGGATACCGCCAAATTTGTGTGAAACCTGAAGACATTATAAAGTCCGCATTTTGAACTAAATATGGATCCTTTGAATTTGTTGTCCTCAAATTTGGCATGACAAACACTCCCAGTACCTTTGTGACCTTAATGAACAAAGTTTTCAAGGAACACATAGGAAAACAAGCAATCATCTACCTGGAAAACATCATTGTTTACAGCCCCAACCTGGAGCAACACTGGAAAGACGTCTGCCTGGTCCTCCATACCCTTGAGGAAAACTGTTAGGGATCCAGTCTTGGGCGGCGGGCGCATTGTTTTCAGGGATAACTTGGGCCGGTTTTTTTGTAGGCAATGTCCACCACAAGAGGGGAGATAACTTCAAAAGTTAGGAGGCAGACTTCCCCACCCAAGACCACGGGCCATCAGCTGGGATTATAGTGTCAATCACCCCTGTGAGGGTGATGTACAAAATCCCAAACAGCTTGCCAGTATGGTTAGTTTGGAGGCCATGTGCGGAAGCAGGAATGGGTTTTGGGGTCACAGGCAGTTCCATGGACAGGTTGTAAGCAGGGAGATAATCAAATTTTCCTCTGAACAACTTGGGTGTTAAAAATATCCACGGGCCTTGTTGGTTGTATCTAACTGCAGATTGTATGCAGGCCAGGGAATTGAGTTCAAGTATCTTTTCTGGGGTGTAATCTTTGTATTCAGACTTCAGAGGGTAGCCGGTAAAGTGGACGGGTCCAAAGGGTATACCAGGAAGACAGAAAACAGCAGGTGATTGGGCAGGTGGGCCAGCAGATCTCAAACTGAATTGGTAGACAGCAAATACAAAATAAGGCAATAGCTGTATGAGCCAAATTAACATAGCCTTTATTTAAAAATGGCAATAAGTTTGGAGTGCGGGGTCCTTGGGTCTATATAGTACCCCCTCTAAACTTAACATTCTCCATGGGGGGTTTATCAGGGCATTGGGAAGGCCAGGGCCAGGGAAACTGGGTGCTTGGGTCCAAAGGCGGCAAAATGGCACTCAGCCTGGGGGTTCTTTCTTTGGTCAGGAATATCAATTTTGTTGCCTGACTATCTTGCTTTAGTGTCAAGGTCATGGGACCAGGTTGCAGGCCTGTGCCTCTTTCCTGGGTTGGCTCTTGATTGGTTGCTGGTGTAGACTTCAAGTTTGAGAAGCTAATAGTTTCCAAATCAGTGCCTCCATTAGGCGCTATGATTAACCCTCCATTTGGTGTAATGATTTATTTGGTTTGTCTCTTTTTACTGCATGGGTCAATACACTTGGTATCAGCTTGTGAGGGCTCAATCCCAGAAAAACCCGGGCAGGTGGTTCCACAGTCCACAGGCCCGGTGGCTCAAAGGAATCAAGGTTTGGGGTTTGATTCCTGATCCCAGGCCCAGGTTTCTAGAGAGGAAGAATTGTCAATCCTGTCACAAGTGACAAACTCCTATCAACTATGCTTATTGAAAAGCCTCAACTACAGGATTTGAACCCTGACACCCTGTGGGCTGCCAGTCTGCAGGGCCAGCTGCCCGGCTGCCTGAAGTTTTTTTGGCTTGAACCAGAGCAGGATTTGACTTCAGAAAATCCTTCAAAGCTTGATGAATCAAATTCACCTACATCAACACTTCCCACGCTAAAGGTTCCTGTTAACTTGACCAATCAGCGGGTGGGTCCAGCCATAGATCCCAAAATATTTTGGGCCCACGCAGAAGGGGAAACAGAGAACCTTCCCATAGAATGCAGGCCACCCAGAGACAACCAATCCCACAACCCAACTAGGGAATTTGAGCATTCTCAGTTCAAACAAGCCAATGGAATAACCCCCGCAATGAATGCCACCAAGGACTGGGAAGACCTGGTAAATGGGAAGATCCAGGCCAAGGGAACTTGTGAAAGTTTTACCATGACAGATGGGCATACTTATACCCTGGACCATCAGGAGATGCCCATCACCATTCTTGCAATAAAGTAACATGAATCTTTGGTTCAACCAGATCATACCTTATTTGTTATTAGTTTTACTTCATTTACAGCCTACATCTTGCGTTTCTGCACCCCACGCTCACCTACCCCAAGAAACTGCAGACCAACCTCCCAACCTTTACCGTCCACCAGGAGCACCCTTTGGCCCAGTACATTTCACTAAGTACCCACCTAACCTGGAGTATTCAGAGTTTACTCTAGAGGAAATCTTAATCAACAACCCTGAAGCTAGAACTAGAGAGACAGAAGTCCTTTACAGAGAAAGTACCAAAATTATCCAGCCCCCTCTGCTATTCCGCAACAAGTATAATTTCCTGCCTGCATATTTGGTTCCAATGACACTGCCCCTCACCCCGCGGCCCAACCGCCTGCAAGAATCTGTTGCCACTAATGAATCCACTTCCACCCAGATATTTGGGATGATGTATATCACCCTCACTGGACTGATTGATTCTATGGTGCCTGTAAGCGGACCTTGGGCAGTCCTTGGGAAATCATTATCTTATATTGTAAAGTTAATCCCAATCTTGTGGTGGGCTCTCCCTGCTGGGCCCGCAGGCCGTCAGCCCCCAAGCTCTCAGGAACCCCCACTGGTTGGATCCCTGAAAAATCCTGACACCATCTTCTTCTTACCCCAAGGGCCCTCCCTTCTGATTTTTCTTGTTCAAGTAGAGTTGGACGGCTTCTTGGGCATTAGTCAGGTTGCTCAGCGGCTCTCAAGTGCTTTCTTCTGGTGGGTATCCTTTCCACTTGACGTAATACTGGGGTTTTTGATAGTGAGTTTGGTTGCTGTGTATGTATTCAACTTCATATTCCTCAGTGCAGCCTGTTTGGATGGGTGGGGGGGCTGTCTTAATCCGTTGGTGGGGGAGCAAATTTCCATCTTTTTTGAACAACAGGGAACAGTGAAACACATCATGAATCTTCCAGGAGGGTGGTAGGTCTAGCTTGAAGGCAACCTCACCAACTATTTTGGTGATTTTGTGGGGGCTGCTTCTTCTGTGAGCTAATTTCCTGCAGGGCACATGCAGGGGTACATTCCAGGAGTCTAGGTATACTTTGTCTCCAACTTATAAGGGTTGGGCTGGGATTTGTTTGCAGTCAGCAAAGGATTTTTATGTCTGTACTGCACAGTTCAGGTTGGTCAAGCATGTTTTTTGTGTGTTGTGAATCTGTTCAATCCAGGAGCGCCCAGTGGTGTTAAATTACTTTTCACCAATCTGGGGGTCCCAGGTGGGGTCAAACCCATAGTTGGCTTTGAATGGGGACATGCCTGTGGAGGTGTGGTCTTTACTTTTGTAGGCAAACTGGGCCCTGGGGAGTATTTTGGCCCAATTTTCTTGATCAGCATTGACTTAGCATCAAAGATATTGTTCAAGGATCTGGTTTACCCGTTCAGTTTGGCCGTCTTTCTATGGGTGGTAGGAGGTAGATACACATTGCTTGATTCTTAGGTCTTTCATCACCTATGTCCAGTAGTTTGACATGAATTGGGGTCCTCTGTCTGTGATGATTTCCTCCAGTGTTCTGTGTTGTGTGAGGATGCAGTTGTGGAAGTGTTGGGCTGTTTCTGCTGCCGTGCAATTGGTGGTGGTTGGTACAAAGTATACCATCTTGGTGAAGCGGTCTATCATGACCAGGATTGCATTGTACAAGATGGATGGCAGCAATTCCACAATGTAGTCCATGAAACAGATCTCCAAGGTCCATAGGGTATATCCAAGGTTTTAGAAGTCCTTCAGGTTTGTTTCTGCAATTTTTGGTCTGTTCACAGGTCTCACATTCCTTCAGGTATGGGATTACGTCTTGGTCCATTTTTGGCCAAGCAAAGTTCCTTCTGATGCTCTGGAGAGTCTTGAGCCTATCCAGGTGTCCAGAAATCTTGAAATTGTGGTAGTCTCTCAAGACTTTGGTTCTGATGTCCCCTTCTGGTACAAAGATCCTGTTGTGGAGCATTAGCATGGTTCCCTTCAATGGGTAGCCTTGTTGGTAGTGGGAGCTATCCAAGGATTTGGAGAGGTCAGAGGTCAAGGTCTTGGTGAACTTGCCTAGTGCTTGGGCCTTTAGTACTTCTGGTTTGCTGGCTCTGATTTTCATTAATCCCAGGTGAATAACTAGGCTTGCTGTTTCCAAGAGGAATTGTGTGTTGTGGTCGCAGGTTTCTAGATGGGTAGGCACCAGGTCAGTTCTTCTACTTAGGGCGTTGGGTACCACGTTCACCTTTCCTGGATTGTAGTCTATGGTCAGAGGGTAGTCAGCCAGTTCTAAGGCCCATCTTGCTTGTTGTTGGTTAAGCTGGCTTGGATTAAAGAGGAAGACCAAGTTCTTGTGGTCTTTCAGGACCTTTACTGAGTATTCAGCACCACATAGGTATTGGCACCAATGTTTCAGGGTCTTCATTATGACTCCATCTACTTGTCATATATTGGGTAGTTTTCTTCCACGGGTAGCATCTTCTTGGAGTAATATACTACAGGATGTAGCATACTATCCCTTCCTTCCTGAAGAAGGACCCCTCCCACTGCAAAGTCTGACGCGTCAGTTTCCAGAACAAAAGGTTTGGAGGGATCTGGCATGGCCTGGACGGGGGCAGAGGTGAAGGCAAGTTTCAAGGTTTCAAAGGTGGTGATACATTCTGGAGTCCAGGAAAAGGTGAACTTGTCAGAGCAAAGGCGGGTCAGGGGGAGGGTAATGTGAGAAAAACTTTGGATGAAGGTCCTGCAATAATTTGCCAGGCCCAAGAAACTTCTCACATCCTTTCTGCTTTTGGGCACCAGCCAAGATGTTATTGCTTCTACTTTGTCTTGTGCCATGGCAAAGACGCCAGTCTTCACTACGTATCCCAGGAATTTGACTTCAGACTGAAAGAATTTGCACTTCTTAAGCTTAGTGTGTAAGTTGGATTGGGAGAGTTTCTCCAGTATAAGGTCCAGGTGGCACAGGTGTTCCTTGTGAGACTTGCTGTAGATGAGAATGTCATCCAGATATGCCACACAAAAACGGTCAAGGTATTATCCTATGACAGTGTTGATCATCCTTTGGAAGGTGCTGGGGGGTGTTGCAGAGGCAAAAAGGCATCATGAGGTACTTGTACAGCCCATATCATATTTTGAAGGCCGTCTTGTACTCGTCTCCATCCTTGATTTGTATTTGGTTGAACACATCTCAGAGGTCAATTTTCGAGTACACCTGGGCTCCAGTCAGTACATCACAGAGGTTGTCAGCATTGGGGATGGGGTAGCGGTTCTTGACCGTAATGTTGCTCAGTTTTTATAATTCACACATGGACACATCCTACCATCTTTTTTCCCTACAAACAGCATGGGCGACAAGCAGGGGGCCTTTGACACCTGGATGAACCCTTTTTTGTCATATCCTCAAGGTATGCTTTCAGGCCACTTGCTTGCGGTGGTTACAGCTGTAGATGGGGCCATGGTGCAGTTGAGTCCCTGGTAGTAGGTCTATGGTGTGGTTGTAGATTGAATGGCTGGGTAGTTTTGTGGCTGCTTCTTCACTAAACACATGGTTCCATCTCTGTAGGGGGTTGGCAGTATTCCAACGCTAGGTTCTATCTTCATAGCCAAGAGTTTGTTGGTAGGGGGTTGGTCATGGCTCATGCAAAAAGAAACAGTGTCACAGGATTCTGGTTGGCCTAACGTGGCAGTTTGCTTGCTTAGTTCAGGATCAGGCCATGTTTTTTGGACTAGGAGTCACCCAGTATAAGGGGTGGGGTAGTCCTTGAAAGAGAATCAGGGACAACAGGTATACATTGTGTCTAATGGTCAACGGGAGTTCTTGTTCACACTCATAGCTGGTGTCCAAGGAGCTTTTCCCCATGATTACCTGTAGACTGCGCTCTGAGGCTTTCAAGCCTAATTCTTCTGCTAGGCTGGCATCAATAAAACTTTTGTCCACCCTTGTATCAATAAAGACTTCAATCTTGCACTTGTTCCCTGCTGTACTTCTATGGTCACTTGGATGAATTTGCAAGACTGGGAAGAAGCGTTTATTTGCGCAAGAGAGATTGGGGCTGTGTTCTTCTTAGGGCAGGCTCTGGTCAAGTGGCCCGCTTTGTGGCAGTGGAAGCAGAGTCCTTTGTGGTAGTATTGTTTGAGCTCTTCAGGGGTCATCCCTGTTCTGTTGGGGGTCAGTGTTTGGGGTTGGCGGGCCTGGGAGGAGCCAGTGTTCTCTTGGTTCATGCTAAGACCCTTGTACAGGGGAATTAGCTTATCTAGGCTGAGGGTGGGCAGATGGTGCTTCAACAGGTCCTTCATTGCTATATTGACGCCCTTTTGAAAGATAATGGCTGCCAGTTTGTCCTCGAGTTGGGTGCGGGTTTTCAGTTTGAGGAATTTGTCATTATACGCTTGGATGAGTCAGGGACATTGTTGATTTTCTAGCAGGGAGTTCAGGGCGTAGTATCTAGTGCTGCAATCTTCTCCTGTGGCCATTAAATCAGCCTAAAACTTAGCTTAGTCTAAGCAGAATTCTACGTCCTCAGCTGTGGCCTTGCCAAACCAGTCCAAGGTGTTCCCTGATAGCATTGAAGCAAACCCAAGGATCTTCTTGGCGTCACTGGCATAAGAGGGTTTGTGTTAAGGAAATGCAGGCAGAGGACTGGCATGGCACGTCTAGCTTCCTCAAGCGTGAGCTTTCCCATCTGAGACATCTCTACCTTTGTGAGGGATTGGTTCACAATCATGTTTTGCACTTGGGAGGACAGAGCTTTGTTGGCGTCAGCAGTATTGGTGTTGGTTCTCTTTAGCCATTCAGGTTTGTATTCTTCCACATGGAAAAGATCAGGTTTGTGGTCATCTTATAGGTGTAATAAGTGATTATCAATATTAAAAGCATATAAGATGCCCCAAGAAATAACATCTTGGGGCTCAGGGTACCAGATTTAATTAAGATTGCCATAATGTCAGGGATCCAGACTTGGGCGGCCGCCTGTTATTTTTAGGGGTAACTTGGGACGGTTTTTTTGCGGGCAATGCCCACCACAAGAGGGGAGCTGATATCAAAAGGTAGGAGGCAGACTTCCCCACCCAAGATCAAGGGCAGGCGGCCAGGATTATAGTGTCAATCACCCCTGTGAGGGTGATGTACACAATCCCAAACAGTTTGCTAGTATGGTTGGTTGGGAGGTTGGGTGCGGAAGCAGGCATGGGTTTTGGGGTCACATGCGGTTCCATGGACAGGTTGTAAGCAGGGAGATAATTGAATTTTCCTGTGAACAACTTGGGTGTTGAAAATATCCACAGGCCTTGTTGGTTGTATCTAAATGTAGATTGTATGAGGGCCAGGGGATCAAGTTTGAGTATCTTTTCTGGGGTATAATCTTTGTATTCAGACTTCAGAGGGTAGCCAGTAAAGTGAACAGGTCCAAAGGGTACACCAGGAGGATGAAAACAGCTGGCAGTAGGGCAGGCAGGCTAGGAGATCTCAAACTGAATTGGTAGAAAGCAAATACAAAATAAGGCAATAGCTGGATGAGCCAAATTAACATAACCTTTATTCAAAAATAGCAATAAGTTTGGAACGCAGGGTCCTTGGGTCTATATAGTACCCCCCTCCAAACTTAACATTTTCCACGAGGGGTTCATAAGGGCATTGGGAAGGCCAGGGCCAGGGGAACTGGGTGCTTGGGTCCAAAGGTGGCAAAATGGCACTTGGCCCGGGGTTCTTTCATTGGTCAAGAATATCAATTTGGCTGCCTGATTATCTTGCTTTAGTGTCAAGGTCATGGGACTGGGTTGCGGCCTGTGCCTCTTTCCTAGGTTGGCTCTTGATTGGATTCTGGTGTAGACTTAAAGTTTGAGAAGCTAATAGTTTCCAAATCAGTGCCTCCATCAGGTGCTGTGATTAATCCTTCATTTGGCGCAATGATTTCTTTGGTTTGTCTCTTTTTACCGCATGGGTCAATACACTTGGTATCAGCTTATGGAGGCTCAATCCCAGAAAAATGTGGGCGGGTGGTTCTGTGGTCCACAGGCCCAGCAGCCCAAAGGAATCCAGGTTTGGGGTTTGATTCCTGCTCCCAGGCCAGGGTTTCTAGAGAGGAAGAATTGACAATCCTGACAAAAACCAACTGTTGCAAAACCGTCAAAGTGTGAGTTCTTCTCAATGAAACTTTCATTCCTTGGTATCATTATCAGCAAGGATGGAATCAAACCAAACCCAGACAAGATATGTGCCATAACTGAGATGCCAGCGCCAATAATGAAGAGTGAAATTTGCATCTTTTTTGGAATGGTAGCCTACGTAAAAAGGTTTATCCCCAACTGGGATGCCATAACAGCCCCCTATCTGTCATCACGGGCAAAACAACTAAGTTTTTCTGGACACTACTACGTGATCAACACTTCTGCTAACTAAAGGAACACATGGTCACCGCCCCTCTCCTCCAATATCTAAATTGTGAAGGAATCTATGAACTAGAAACAGATGCTTCTGACTATGCCATAGGAGGAGTACTCCATCCCAATTTCAGAAAAAAATACTTCCTTCCTGTAGCATATGAGTCAAGGAAACTATCTGACAGTGAACAAATATACCCCATACACGACAAGGAATAGGTAGCCATCATACACTGCCTCATGAAGTGGTGATGCTATCTGAAAGAAGCCCAGACGTTCAAAGTAATCACCAACCATAATTTGCTGGTATTCTTCAAAAAACAACAACACTTTTCAAGGAGACAAGCCAAGTGGATGAGTCTTATACAGAGATACCCCATGCAAATTGAATACAAGCCAGGCAGAGAGATACTTACTGCAGATGCCCTATCAAGGCTATACAATAAACACATCCTTTGCACTGATGGCAACCCCAACTGGCCCATGTTAATCATGGGGAATCTCCAGGAAGGGTTCCCACCTGTCACACCAATGGACATCCAAGAGAAAGTCCTTGATATCAAACATCTGTTCAAAAACATATATAGTACTCTTCACCAAATCCTTCCAAATGGTGACACTGTACCCTACGTCCCATCAACACAAAAGATTGACACAATCCTCTGTTATCACAGAGACTTGGGACACACCCATAGCAGAAACTTGCATGAATATCTCAAGACTTGCTACTGGTGGCCCAACATGCTAGATGATATCAGAGAGGTACTGGAACAATGCAAAGTCTGCAAGAAGTACACCCAAACCAAAGCACCACCCAATTCAGCAGTACCTGTATCCATCACGCAACCCTTCAAGGTATGGTCCCTGGATATTGTGGGAACCATGCCTGGAAAAAACAAGGGAAAAAATTGCATCATCACAGCTATCAACTATGCAACCAGATGGCCTGTGGAAACAAGCCACAAAGGAACACAAAGGCAATTATTTGAGACAATTTATTGGGAAAGAAATCATAGCCAAGTTCAGGAAACCCGACCTTCTGATCATAGAAAGAGGCACCAAACTTAAGACCATTGACACCAACATCTATCTCGCCAAAAATGGAATAAAACACGTCACAGCCAGCCCATATCACCCACAAGCAAATGGACACATAGAACAACTAAATGGCTCTTTAGTGGAAGCCCTCAGTAAGTTGTCTGCCAACAATCCAAAAGCCTGGGTTGACATGCTACCAACTGCCCTTATGGTCTGCAGAACATGAGTCAACCGCAATACGGGCAAAAGCCCTTATGAACTTATATATGACCATAAACCCTCACTTGTCAGTACAACCATGAGACCATGGCTGCCACTTCCAAAGAAGATATCAGACAGTAATGACCCAAAAGCACTACAAGCCAGAAAAGACCAAGAAGTGATGGAACAACAAAGGGTTCAGCTGGAAGCAATCCCATTGCAACAAGAAAGGTTCCAAGTTGGAGACAAGATCTGGGTTGTCAATCACAACCAACACAAATTAGACCCAGGGTTATGCGGACCAGGCATTGTCATGGAGGTGAAGACCAATAACACCTACCTCATCAAAGGGATTGGAGCTCAAACTGAACTGAAACATATGCATCATGACTGACTTTGTTTGTGTAAGGCAAGGGCAGCTCAACAAAATTCAAGGCTCCCTGTACCCAACGCCAAACTGGATTAATATCAAGCCCGTATACCAGATACTCTCAAGAAGATTCCCAAGGCTCCGCCTTCCAGCACCCCAGGGGGAGATGTCGCAACATCTTTGATTACTCCCTCTTGGGAAATTAACACCCCAAGTAAATCACCAAGCGGCTCGCCGAGTGGTTCACTGCCCAGTCAATAAACTGATGGCACCATTATCAGTTAACCATCTATGACAGGGATCACTCAATCCAGGTCCTAAATGGAACACAACTTGATTAAGCCTTGTGACTCAAGAGGAACATTACTCAGATAAGCCCCATGATCTCCATGACGGACGTGGACGCCATGTGACTTGTCATGATTAATATATATAAAAGTGAGTCTGTCTATCTGTAATGTCACCTCAAGTGGCCTCAAGCTGTAAGGGATTTGACTGAATTGATTTTTAGTTAAATTTGATTTTAAAAGTTGATTGTTAAGCCAAAAGCTCAATTTGGCTCATCCTTACATTCAATCCCTTACATGCATCTTTGAAAGTACTCAGGTTGAATTCAGTGGAGTGTGGTCTAAATCATGTTGAACTGAAATATAAGCCACTTGAACTTTAATAAATTTGTATTTGATTACGTGCATTTAAATTAGTGGCTAACCCTATTCTACCATATCAAAGTGGCTTATCTTTCTAGATTACCCGACTCTAGAATGGGTGGATTAAAACTGGAAGAGAAGCAGCAATTGTTTTAGATTGTTTTATATGATTGGATGATTATGCTCTATGTTGAGGATTGAATTGACTGATGAAAAGAGAGCTTGGTCAATTTAAAGTGATATGGTTTAAATTATAAATATTAGTTTAAAGAAGGAGATGGTTGGCTTGGACATTTCGAAATTCTTATTCTTCAAGTGAGATAGTAGACCATTCCAATTCGATGCCACCTGATCCAAGTGGCTCCATATTGTTTCAGAGTAGACCTTGCTTGACATAGCTTCATCCCAAAAGAACATCAGTGGAGTAAAAATACTATGATAAAATTATGATTCAATATAATGATTTTCATGAAATTCAGAGGACGTAGATCAATTTTTCAGATGATTCCAATCAAAATGGTACCAAACATGATAGCTCTAACTGCTCTAGATGCTGAGATATATAGTTAAGTGCTGGAATCGGGTTCACGTCATAATCAAAGGCTCAGACTCGATTTGAAATTATCTAAATTTACTTTTAATGCACACTAAAAAACTAAAATCAATGTATCTCAGTGAATACTAAGCCGATTTTGATGTCCAATAGCTTATTTAAAAGCTACAGATCAGCTCTACATTTTGAAGGGTTAAAAAATCAAATACTAAATTTTAAAATAATTAGTTTAGCTTTACTAATCTTAATAGTGATACTACACTTATTTAGATTTAGTTTTTATTTACTGTAAATTCAGAACCTGAACGTAAAAATGTGGGATTGTCAAATCCTTGGTCCAAATTTTGAATCACTTTTGCAGGATAGCCTTTTTTTAATTAAATTGATTTTTATGAGTATTTATTTGAATTTTTAAAAATGCGGGAACTCATAGACACTTTGCAAAGTTCAAGTCAAACTGCATATTTCCAATGGACAAAATGAATTAACTGGAATCAGATTTGAAGCGTTCAAATCCATCAACCATTTCCATTAAGTTTACTATGTTTTTTGGAATTGCGGGATTGTCAAATCCAAGAACCAAATTTCAAATCGCTTTTGAATGCCACTAGTAAACTCAAATAATAACTGCAGGAGCTGGAATCCAAATTGAATGTACAGTAAGTAACTAGGACAAATCAACCCAAATCAAGAAGCTCCACTCTGGATAAAATCAAATGAAAAATCCAATCTAAACACCCATGTTTAGACATGAAATTAAGTGAAATGAAAAATTATCTAAACTGGAAATGATGCAATATTCTGCACTTTAAATCACTAAATTAGCGACCATAAAACCATATAATCATTTATGAGCTACTCTCCTGATGACGCAGAAATTTTTTAAAAGTTTTTTGGCCCCCAGCGTAGCCAAGGGGCCAACAAAACTTCTTTTTAAGGAAGAAGGAGAGGGGGCAAAGATAAACCATTAGTTTACTAACTATGTATTCATGTATTGCTACTAAGAATACTTGATTAAAGTAGATTTCAGAAGACGCTAATAATAAAGTAGAGTTATATATTACAATCTATCTTATCACGTTGTCTTTCCTTTGATGTGTTGATAATGTGTTTGCAATTAATTGGACAGCTTCACCTCCAGTCGCCTTGGCGATAGAAAATCAAGCTGTCCAATTAATTGCAAACACATTATCAACACATCAAAGGAAAGACAACGTGATAAGATAGATTGTAATATATAATTCTACTTTATTATTAGCGTCTTCTGAAATCTACTGTAATCAAGCATCTAAATTTTAGCCGTCCTAAAATGGAATAGGGTGATTTTTGAGAATGCCTATGATTCCTAAAAGAATTAGCACAAATCCACCCAATATCCTTTAGCTCCCTTTTTGAGACACCAATAAATTGTATTTATTTCAAATTCCTCGCAATTTTGATTTGAAATTTGGTTCTTGGATTTGACAATCCCGCAATTTCAGATTCGTTAATTTTTACATGATGTCCATGATTCAATTGAAATACAGGAAATCTCAAATCGTACATTAGAAATCCGCATTTCTGATTCATGTATCCCGCATTTGTTTGCTGAGTTATGTCTTTTGTTAGTTGAGTTATCTGCTCAAGAGATTCAAAATTTGCCAATTTAAATAAACCAAAAAAAATGGTTGATTTTATTAAATATTTTATTTTTCACTCAGCTGAGTTGCCCGCAAAAGTGATTTGAAATTTGGACCAAGGATTTGACAATCCCGCATTTTTACGTTTAGGTTCTGAATTTACAGTAGCGAGCTGTTTCCCATGGCTTAAAACCAGCATTAAAAATATCAAAAAAGGTAACGTCACAAAGCTATTAGGATTAGTGCCCAGAAATTAGGAACTACTATCTGGTTGATAGAGCTATAGGAAACCTAATGTTTTAACTAGCTTCTAGCCTTTCTTCTTCGGTCTTAAGCTGCGCTTTCACATATGTCGATTTTAATGGGGCACTTAATCTGCAACATAACTTGTTAGTGCAGTTTAATTGCGGAACATTCAAGTAAGATTCCAAGAGTAAAGGAATTACTCTGGTGAATGAGTAGCTAAGTAACGTTGGGTTATGTTTGCTTACAAATCAGTTGTTCTTTTTAGCCTCAATAGACCCAGATGCCTCAGAAGGAGTCGTCTCTGCTTCTTGGGCGACTTGACCAAACTCGTTGGGGCGGCTGGCGTCTTCTTTATAGATCCAGCGCTGGTAAAGATAGACAAAGAATACAACGTCATCGCGCAGACATGCAAGCCTATGGAGGGTTGGCATTTTGATGATAAATGCAAACAGATCATCAACAAATGTGTTGAGGGCTTTATACATGAAGGTCTTCCAGGGCATGTGGGCGACAGACTTCAGTTTGTAGTTGATGAAGAGTTGTGGTGTCATCGTGATGAAGCCAAAAGTGTAGACGAATCCAACAGCAGTGTTGATTAAGAAGGAGTACCAGCCTTTATGCTCTTCATACATGACTGAATAGATGGCATAGGCGGCCAGAAGAGGATATGCCACATACGACAGGTAAGTGTAGGCCATTGAGTCGTATTCATCGGTTTGGTCTTCAAGTTGGGTGGTTTCTTTGGGTGTAATCATCAGTTTATAAGGAATCAGTCCCTCTTGGCGTACGAACTATTGTTAGCTGTTTAACAGTTTAAAGCTTACAGTAGCGTTTAGGGCCTTCTTGACTTTCCACGCTTCGATCAGGAGCCCAACACCCGTGCTGAGAAGAACCATCCAAGACGTAGTCTCTGAGTTGTCTAAAAGATATAGAAAGATGATGATCTGGAACACAATGTTCATGCCAAGCGTACGCACCGACACTCCAATGCTATCCTTCTTGTTTTTCCAGAAGGCAATGTCTAATACAAATTAGCTTCACCAAGCGATAGACCTACCGTTCTTAAAGGCCAGGAAGTCAAAGAGAGAATGTAGGAGAGAAACAACCATTGTAAGTCCAAGTAACCAAGGGTTGGTGTCCATCAGAGTCGACTTGATTAAATCTAGTTCGCTGGCATCTCCACCCATCATCTCCATCTGAGAGCGTAGCTGGACATCCATGGCAGCAAGCATCTGGAACCTCCATAGCGCCATGGGCTCGAAGTTGATGTTCAATGGCAACTCCCTAAGTGTTGGTTAACGATGGCCAAGTACAAGCTTACTTCGTAGTTTCGTTGATTGGGTTCAAGTTGGATCGAAGGATCCAAAAGTCATTTAGGAAGAGAATAGGATATACTGGCATGAACTTTGGGTCATTCATAACATCTTCAAGGACTGGTCGGATATCTACACTGTTATTTGGATGCTTGGGCCATGAACTTACGAGGCAATACAGGCGGAGGGAGCCCGCGAGTCTCAATAGGAGCCTCATGATTAACCAGGTTAATGGTGAAGTTATTGTGCCAATATGAAATTATGGGACTTGGTTTCCCAAACATTCCAACCTATACCTTAGCTAATTGAACAGTTTGGATTTACCTTTTGATTTTGGTCCTGGGATCCTGATATAGGTTCTTCATTGCCCTTGATCAGGTTTTTCTTTTTGGAGATCTTTTTCTGGGGATGATACCGTGTCAGCGCTAATGGATTAGAAATCATTTCTGCTATGCTTTACTTTGTCTAAAATGAACGATTTTAGAAGCATCGTAGGAATCGTCCTCAGAGCTAGGCGTGTATCCTTCCTTGATCATGACAACATGGGCATACAAAGTCCCATTATTTTGAACATTCTGAATGGTTTAGTTTTAGGAAAATACATCAGCGGCACCTCAGAGATTTCGACGACCCCGGATTTGGTTTCCGAAAACTTCCAGTCCCCGAACTGAACTGGGTTCGACTCCCAAAATAGGCTTCCTGGAGACTTATGGTTATACTCCTCATTTTCGGATATGTAAACTCTAAGTGACTAAGCCCCAGTTAACATTTGTCAAGTAAAAGGGTTACCAGTGAGGAGCCGAAGTTCCAAATAGGCTTTGCCAAAGTCGCTTTGCTAGTACTTGGATCGGGAGGTTTCTGGGCGCCAGCTGGCCCGTTCGAAGTAGTTTGCGGTTGTGTTGCAGAAAAGTTTGCTAAAAGGTGGCCATGATTAGTACAAGCTCACTAGCATGTAAATGTTTCAATTGAAAATGGATAGAGTTTAAGAATTTTCTTAAAAAATTAGTACAGAAGCGAGAGAAAGGTAGTAAAGAAACATTTGCCAAAACAATTTAAATTTTAAAGCGGATTCGCGTTTGGTATTTGATAACGAAATTTCTGAACCCTTTGCTCTCTTGAAAGATTAATAACTAAATCAAAGGGGAAAAAATGAAAGACGATGTTAAGCTGGATATCAGGAGCAAGTAAAATTAGAACCATACTCTTTATAAAGTTGATGACAGTATATATCAGTATCATCCGTCCAAGTGAACTGACAACCTGCATGTACCAAGGCTCGGGTTCTTGAGCAGCCCCATCCTGAGGCGGGCGGGGAGCTGGTTCTTCCTGTGCCATACCGACTTATCAGAAAACTGATGGGAATAACAAGGCTAAGTGGGCAGATACCGATGCACTTGGAGATAATAATGTGCTTGCTCGAACTTTTGCTAGGACGAATTGAGTTAATTAGCCTCTCAGTGATGTAATGGAGTCCTAGACGAACATAGTTTTTTATTTTAAAATAGTATTTAAACCACTCTTTCGATTTAAAAACTGTGACCTTCACAACCCAAGGTGGAGTGACATGGCAGGCTATAAGTAGGTGTCGCAGCCGGATTGAAGGAAATCAGTATGTTGCCTTATATGCTCTACTTGAAAGGTCTTCATGGTTGTACTGGGATGTATAGGTGTTTAATATAAATTTATATTTAATATTTTATGTCAAAAAAGCTGTGACTTCCCCAGCATATTGACTTGATAGTGGCTGGGTTCCAAAAACCTTGTTTTATGAAAATTAACGCTAATGCAGTTAAGGTTTTGAGGAAACGACGTATGAATCTTCTTTTGAAAACAAGAAGCCTTTACACATACGGAATTGGTAAATCTAGGAAGCACAGGCTTATGAGTCTAAGCTGCCCAATTCAATAAAAATAAGCTTTATTATTCCAAAGCTTATATAAACCGTGCAGTGCTATAAGGGCTTACCAAGATCCAAAGGGACATGCATTAAGCTAGTAAAAAATTTAAAAAAGTACCTTTAATGGGTAAGAAGAGCAGCCTCTAAAACACTTGGACTAAATAGCATTTGTAAATCAACATACAGATTAGATAGATAAATGAATCCAATAGCCTAAATATTGTGCATACAATACTAGCATGAGTCAACTGCAAAAACCAGGATATTTAACATCAATACTACTGCAACAAAAAGGCTTATTTAAAGTCTCACTGGTTATCCCTAAAAGGCCATTTGAATATAAAACTGCTACCATGTAACTATATAATATCAAAGCTGTGAAACCAACCCCCTGGCAAGTTATCAATCCATCCCAACAGGTCTCTCACTCAACTCAACCCCCAGATTAGCAGAAGGGTTTCTTGAACCAAGCCTACCATCTAAGACATCAAGGTAATTGATACCCAAATAAGAAACCAACCCAACTCAGGTTCAGTACCAGCATCTTTATCCCAAAGCCACTCAATACTCTGGAGCTACAGCTCTCGCTATAGAACCACCTTACTTTAGACAAAGCTATCATCAACCCCTGCTTATTTTCCCCTATGTAGATTTACTAAATCTAGGTCAGCTACATAACTTGTAGCCCAGGTATTTTTTATCTTAAATTTTTCTCCAGGAAGATTTCCAGCTCTTCCTGTACAGCTTTAAAGGGGAAGCAAGAGAAACAACTGGACATTCCCAGGGGTTAAATCCTGTATAATGTTCATTTGATTAGATCTTTTAGACATATTATATGCCAGCTACTCCAAGTGAAGCCCAAGAAGATGCCAATAGATAGGCTTCTTGTAGCAGCTTGATCAGTTGCCGGCAATGTATCAGCTATTCTTCAGATGGCTCAAGTCTCTACCTCCTCTTTAGAGGGTGACAGCCAATAGATATCAAGCACCAGATGTTACTGAAATCCTGCACTTAATTTGTAACAGGATTAAGGCTACATATCAATAGCAATGCCAAGCAGATGCAGAGGGATGATTCCACCTACACTATTGAGAAGAACCTAAGTAACAAGCAAGAGTAGGATCAGGTACCTGCACCCACCAACCCACATCATCAATTGATCCATACACCCTGATGCCAGAACAGGTCCCACATTTACTATGTGTGCTTGATTGGTCCTTGCTTCTTGTCCAGGCATTGGTTATGCATTGTGATCCCTATTGCCCCACAGATGGTACCTTGGCAGGAGCTTATATTGCAAGATCCATACATCCGCTTCTTCCGCTTGACAATACAGGGTGTGCCCACAATCCAACAGGGCGGTACCCCTTGCTTCTTGTTATTGACCAAATGACATCTTAACTCACTCAGCCCAATTCATGACATCTCTATCTCTCAAGTGAGCAACATATAGGTGTGAGGATGATCATGCCATCATTTCCAATACCAAAACAATGGAAGGATCTCCCTGAGTTGCATGATCTTCTTCAGCAAGGGTGGGAGTAAAAGCTTTCTAAGATCAAAGTCCAGGCTCAAGAATTGATTGGGATAAAGGAGAGGGCTGTAGAGCAGCAAGACAAATGCTCCAGCAGTAGCAGCTGGAGAGGGGACACCCCTGATGGAGGGTCAGCAAACCCAAGAGAATATCCAGTGTGTCTTTTATTATGTGGTGAGCTGGTATGTTGCCCCTGAGGTCAAGTTTAAGAAAGTTCCCATTGGCATGCTCTTCTGTGAGAGCTATTGAATGGGGCAGAAACTTTAGTGAGCTTAAAATTGATTGGGGGAGTTGATATTATATTGATTCAATCAGGAGGAGCCTCTCCAGTATACCGAGGCCCAGACCAGATATTTTCAATACTGGCAAAAATGACATCCCGCTTCTAATACTAACCAAAGTTGTGGCAGAAGTTGAACCCTGGTCCCCACACTCTGCGGCCCAGCAGAAGTTTTTTGGGCAAAAATCTGTGGGTTTTTTTGATAAGCAGCCTGCAAAGCCAATGAGATTCACTGAGACCAGAAAGAATTGTATCTAAAGGCCATCACCAAAGGCCCAGACCTATGCAGAGGCAGCTGTCTGCCAAAAAGACATTTTAGTGAAATCCAAATATGAACTCCCAATAAGTGCCAACCAGTACCTGTCCTCAACCCCCAAACTGAAATGTGTTTGGCCGGGAACTGTTATTTAAAGAATAGAGTTGGGAAACAAGAAGTTTCCAGCCCCTGCTCACCAACACCCACCAACCAAGAGCCAGCCAGCTAGACCTACCAACCAACTTATTAACTAGATTCCCAATGATAAAACACCTGCAGACCTAAAGTCCACAGTTTCTAGATAAATCCAACTTAGTGGTATAAAAGCCCTAAGTACCCTGGAAACAGCAACATTGTTATTTTGAGAAATGAAGCTGCTATGAACCAAAGGTTCATAAACATCTTGCCTTATTTCATACCTGTTCTCTTCCATTTACAAAAAAAATTAACAGGCCACATCTGCCCCCCATCCCACCTGTAGATCCTGTGGACCCCACACCTGGGCAAGTATGTCCTCCTGGTGCTCCCTTAAAATTATACACTTTGTCAAATATCTATCAAACCCAGCCTTCTCTGGGTTTACACCAGAGAAGATCCTCTTGGCCAACCCCCTGAAAAGAACACACAGGACAGAGACCTTTGGTTGAGAAGGTTATTGGTACACCATCCAACCCTGCCTCTTCAGGGATAAATATGACCACCTACCCACGTACCTGGTTCCAATCACCCCCCTGTTACCCCGCGGTGTAACCCCCTACAAGAAACAGGGATCATAAATAAGACTACATCCACTCAACTATTTAGTGTAATATATATTATATTGACTTGGTTTGTAGATTTCATGGTCCCGTCTAACAGTCCCTGGTCCCTAATAGGTCAGTCCTTCTCCTATGTACTCAAGTTAGCGCCCATATTGTGGTGGGCACTCCCTACTGGCCTGGCGGTCCCACTGCCTGCATCTGCAGCTGCTCCACCTCAAACCTGGCTCCTTGACAGAACCTTTCTGTTCTCTCTCTTTTCTACTATCAGTGTCTTTAACCTAGACCTTCTGTTCTCTCTCTACTGGCTGTTATTGGTGATTTTCACAAAGAGCTTTACCTTTTTATAGCTGCCATGGGTGTCTTCCATCAAGGCTTTCAGAGGCAAGCACTCTCTTGGTGCTACTATCTTCTCTTTGCTTTCCAAGTAGTTAATTTGGGTAATTTATGAGTGAACAGCTCTAATTAGACACCTCATTAATCAATCAGTTCAGCAGCTTTTTCTCTAGACAATCACCCCAATGATGGTTCTAGCCCTCATATGCTTGCACAGTAAAGTAATTGTCCTCCCTAAAGCTACCCATAATTCATATATAGAAAAACTATATACTCTTTATTTTAAAAGGCAAAATGACCCAGCTTTATTATTATCACAGCTGGTATTAGGGTTAAAATGCTACCTCAGCACATCCATTCCAAAGAAGAAAGCTCAGATTTATTATCACCACAGCTGGTCTAAGGATATCTATACCCCTGTATAAACATCCCAGAACACCACTTATATACTTCTAAAGTACTAATAAGGGGCTGCCTTAATAATAACCCAAGGCACAGGAAAAAACTATCAACAACTAAGGCTAGATAGATCAATAAAAAACCAATATTTACCTTTCTCAGGAAACCTGCCATACCCAGATAAAGTAGGTACTACTTGCAGCAGGTATGGCAGGAGATTGGAAAATTGGAAGCCAGTCAGAGCGGTGACAATTGGATAGACAGTCATCAGCCAACAGAAGACCTTGGCATGGACATTGTACCTTCCAAAGCTCCCTGCAAAGTAGGTTAACACATAGTACATGGAGGTGTACACCACAATGGACAGGGTTGAGTGTGGAGATACAATGGGAGGCCAGGAACCAGTATGGGAGGAGTTGAGTTGTCCAGGGTCATAATGGTGGTCATGGCCTAGACCTTCTTGTGAAGGCCCAAAGAACTTTGATACCTATTGGTAGCCTCCAATCCCAAGGCAAGCTGTAAGCACAGCTGTAAAGATGAGATGATTCATCATCCTTGGATTATCTGGTGCAAACTAGTTGGAGTTGACTTAAGGTTTAAGTAAGATTTAGCTTTATTGAGGGTATTAGACTCAATAATAGCACAAGCTACCAATGAGGAGAGATCCTTTATTTATAGTGTCTCTCACTATGCAAAGTTTTGCAAGTGGGAGTGAAAACAGGGGATTGGGGATCCCAAAAGTTTGGAGGGTAAGAGTGGGAATTGATTTTCAAGAATAAGGTGAAACACTTGTTCTTGTGCAATATGTTGTTGATTTGGAAGTTCTTGACTGGGGCCAATGGGTTCTTGTGGGCATGAGGTCATGTGGTGGGAAAAAATCAAGGTTCCTTTAGAATATATTTTTGTCCTGGGGTTCATGGTTGGGTTGATGTTTGGAACCAAGCATGTGATTTGGTAATTTGAATCCCACTGGCTTTGGTTAAAATTCTTCTTAAAAGCTGAGACCTTAATTTCCCCTTCTTCTGGAAGGCAGGGATTATTCAAAAATTCCTGTCCTTCATTCAGTGGCTTCTTTGATTGGTTGTGGTTGGGGGTGATTTTTGATTGGCTGTGGAGTGGGGCCTGGGACCCAGGTAGGTGGCTGGCAGCTAACTGGGGCTCAAGGGGCAAGCGGGCGCCTGCCCAAATGATAAATTATTCCGGCAGTTATCAAGTTCTGTTTTTTCCTCTGTTGGATTTATATTTTCCCCAATTAAATAGGGAAAGTCCCTATTAAATTAGGCATCTTTAACAGAAAATTCCTCCATTCTTTTCCAACATTTCCCTTTGGTGAGAATCTGGTTTATGTCAGGAATATTCCTGACAAAACCAATCCTTATTTATCCAAATCCAGTCTTGCCTGCAAAATAGCTCCTCATGTGAATCATCAAAGATGTCCTTAAAGGTGTAGCTATATGGGTATAATTGTTGAATGATTTTGAAACAACCTTGCCACAGGAAGGCTAGCTGAAATTCTCTACCATACCCAATATTAATATAAAAGTTTACAAGATCATCAATATTGTAAGAAGGAAGATTTGGTTTGTTACTAAAGTAACATTTTCAAAGCCCCAGGCGGGAATCAAACCCGCTCCTAGCCACCAGCTGGGGCTAGCAGGCGGGGGAGATCCACCTGCACCTGGATTTTTGCTTTTTGAAGCAAATACAGGTGCGGGAATCATTCCTACCATGGTGGTAGCTGAGGGCCCCGTTTTGGGCCCCAAAAGCTACTCTCAAGCCTAGGTGGGTTTGGCTGGGCCTGGGCAGGTTATTTTTAGCTGTCCAGTAAACCCAGATCAAGCCCACCCTCCATTAAGTAATTTGGGGTCCCCAATTGGGGACCCCTTTTTTAATCAAGTTCTTTGGGCTCAGGAGAGCCTGTCAAGCCAGTCCCAAAATGGTGATCAAATTGAAAAAACCCCATAACCCCAGAAGCCAAACCTGCCAGAATCAATGGCCAGCCAAGCCAAGATGGATCACCAAAAAGCCAAAAAACTGTTCCTGAAAACCCCAAAAATGACCATGAAGCAGCCAACCAAACAGCAGAACCTGAGATGCCAAGCCTTGCCACACAGATAGCACCAGAAGAATGCCCAGATGCACCTGCATATGAGTAAGTATATAAATCAGAAGCACTTGAAAAAGTTCTGTATTGTCATCCTTACCAAATAAAGTTGTTATGAACCTTTGGTTCACTAATCTGTTTACATACCTATTTTTGATACTAATCCATCTGCATACACCCAAGTGTCAGTACCCATCCACTGGGATAGATAGTCAGACTCCAGTTGACAAAACCAAAGCCTTTGACTACTACCGTCCACCCAATGCTCCATTTGACCCTGTGCATTTCACTGGGTATCCTGATAATCCTGACCACAAACCTTGGACATTGGAAGACTTGAAGTGGTACACCCACCCAAATGCACCCAAGGAGCCCTATCAAATTTTCTGTGATAGAAAAGCAATCTCCATCTACCCTTTAATCTTCAACAGGAAGTACAACAATCCTGCTGCTTACTTGGTCCCCATGAAACCACCCCAACACCCAAACCAACCATCTCATCCCCCCACTTCTGATGCCACTGGCCAGAGTAGTTAATTCTTGGGAGTGCTTTACCTGGCACTCACAGGATTGATTGACTCTGCCTTGCCAGCGGCTGGACCTTGGGCTGTGGCTGGGAAGGCCCTTTCCTACCTGGTAAAGTTAGGCCCCATCATCTGGTGGGCCATGCCAGTACCTGCTTTGACTCCTCCTTCACCTACTGGAGCCCCACAGTACTCTTGGTATCCTGGCATGGTTGATCATCAACAACCTTCTCTATTTCTTTAAGTCTATTCCCTAAATTAATGACATAGGCTTTAGATTGAAAATATATTTGGGTATGTGCTAGTTTATAGAGCTATTCCTCAGTTGTAACTAGCAGTTGAAAA
The DNA here is from genome assembly GCA_014839935.2 of Entomophthora muscae. NCBI lineage: Eukaryota > Fungi > Entomophthoromycota > Entomophthoromycetes > Entomophthorales > Entomophthoraceae > Entomophthora > Entomophthora muscae. The sequence continues at coordinate 14,498 of QTSX02005909.1, read as the reverse complement.
TCTTCTATCTCCTTTGGCCTTTAATGCAAATCTATTTCCTTGGCTAACAAAAAAGACTATTTCAGCCTCATGAAACCCCCTGGATGCGCTTGAGGATTTAGCTCATACCATAGATGAGATATTTTTTCTTGGCCTAATACTCTAAGCCAGCTCTATTTTGCCTCTGCCCCATACACTCTGCCAAATAATCCTCAATAAACATGGTCTGCCTTTTGGCCAAAATAAGGGCACATTTAAAGATTTTTTTCTTGAGCCAATCAGAAGTTTTCATGTTGATACTATTGATTTCCCCTGAGCCATAGTAGTTGTCATCAAGAAATCTCTTCATCCACCAATCCCAGTCCAATAATTTTTTTTCTAGACCCAATTACATGCCTGCACCCAACACAATATCAAGAAGAGGTACTATTATTCATGAACAAGCCCTTTAAAATTGAGTAAGGTCTCTTTGGGTTCCTTGCTTACCTATTTTACTGTAAAATTTTTTAAACTCCAGATTTTTTTGGAGTTTACCCCTATTCCTTGAAGGTTACTTATTTGAAGTACCCCAAGTCTCATCCTCTTGCCCTGGATTCTGCCCCTATAGTTATTGTTAGATTAGTAGCTTTTAATTTAGTTCTTACCTTAAATTTGATTGATTTTGCTTTTTTATGCAGTTTTAAATTATCATTTAGTATTAATTTTAAGTTTACCTACCTTTACACACTTTCAAAGCAGTTTTTAGTTTGGACCCGTACTTTTAGCTTCTTGATTCAAATCAAGGCTCTGCAGCTATGTTCCTCAAGCTTTAAAGACCATAATATTACTCCCATAATTACCAGCTTCCTTTTTTTGCTCCTATTTATTGTGCCAGCTAATAAACCACTCATGAACCTTGTTATTTGGTTCAAGGATGGTATTTTTACTGCTGAAACCCCATCTATTTTCTTTGCCTTTTGTGTTTTTCTGTTGTGGTCTACCACCCCCACCTTATGATATCAGCTTACTTCTTCTGCTGTTTTTCTGGTATCTAATCCCACCACTTACTCTGTACCTTCATTAATCTAACTTCTCAATCACATGGATTAGTGGCTTTTGGAGGATACCTGGTAAAGATTTTGGCATCTGAGGACAACTTCTATACCACTCTGGAAGCTTCTTCTTTCTGCTGCCTTATTGATGTCCCTGGAAAGCTGCTACCTCTGGTTCCATAACCCCTCTCATATATGACCCTCTCACATAAGCATCTATCATTTATGACTGCACCTCCTGTCTGTTGCTTTGAATGATTTTCATTGTCCTTAGTGCTTTCATCTCATCATTTTAAACAGAATCTTTGATGTGGAGTCCCTTCAGAGCAACTGTTATAGTGGTTCATTGGATGGCATAATTTTGGCTTGTCCCCTCAGTATGGGGGTCAAACTTATATAGTTTAGCCCTCCTTTTTTATAACAGGATTGAATTTAAAAGGAATTGCAGGAAAAAGATAATCCAATAAGGAAAATGTAAAGGATACAGAAGGGTATAGTAATCTTCAAACCTGTTGAGATAAACAAAAAGTAAATCAAGGAATTTATATTAATTACAATAGATCTGGATCCAATTTTATTTTGCTTTTAGACTGAACTGTTTTTGGTTTTGGTCTGAGATTTTTTGTTTATCACAACAGGTTTGAAAATTACTACATATTTCCTGTGGCATAGTTGTATCCAATATGTAAAAAGATTTTTAAGCTGATGTGTAGGAGTCACATTAACTAAAATGTTGGTGTATCAGCTTCTGTAGAGTTTCTTAATTCTCTATGGCTCTTTATACAATATCATTAGCTTCTAGATGGTAGGTTAGGGACAGTATTTAACTGATATCCATCAGTTGGTTTAATATTGGAAAGTAGGAGATTCAGTGTATCAACTGTTGCCAATTAATAAAGGCTTTTTACCTCATTGAGTCTCTTGTTTACCTGCTATGCATTGTTTCATTTGAATGTGAGCTTTCTCAGAGATAAGATTTTCTAGCCCTTAAGAATACTCTGAAGAATTCACTATATTGGTGTATCCTGGCTATGATAAATATATTTTTTCTACACTCATGCAAGTAGAATAGCTGTAGCAGATATCTTAGCACATCCTGATGGGAATGGAGTTAATAACCAAGCTTCCTCCATTTAAAACATCCAGAAAAACTTGATACTCATTATATTGCAACTAAAAAGGGTTTCCTGTATATATTGCATGAAGTGAGATGTTTTTGCCATTATATCTATGACACTCACTTAAATATAGCTATATATAAACATTTGCTTATTAACTCCAACATCTCAAAGAACTTGAAGGTTGCCTATCTCATTTGGCTTTAAGCTGAAAGAATATGACTTCAATACATTTCAGTGTCCTGGGGCTCAAAATCCAAATTCTGATGGCTCATACTGAATTTCTATCTAAGTTCTCAATCCTTATGAATCAAATTGGTTGTATGAGCTCCTTGGGTACCCAAAAGCTTGGTATATCAAAACTAAATAAGTAAAACTCTTAAGCAGCCAAGTATAAGGATACAGTAGTTAATTATCAGAAGCCAAACAAAAATTTGATTATCCATTTCCTATGTCTTACTTATCCAATGATTATCTCTAGTCTTAAAGATCCATCAAGAAACTGGAAATGATAAAATTTCTAAAGCCTTTTTTAATATATAATAATTACTATTGGGAAAGAATTTATGCATTAATTGTTACTGTTTCTTAATGTCTTAAAGTTCAATTGCAATTTTTTTATTGTTATAATTATATTTTCAATGATTTCATTTAATAACAAACATCATATACTATTAGTATTGATATTGTAAGACCACTAACTTGCATTCAACTGGTTTTCAACTTATTCTTATTACTATTGATTATCATAGAAAGTGGGTTGAGGATAATTCTGTCAAGGATATTGCTGAAAACCCCACTGCTTTTTTCTATGTAATATCTTCTTCCACTATATCTCACCTATTATCATAATATCTGATAATTATACCTATTTTAATGTGCAGCTAATCAACTTCTGTTGAGTATCTGTGGAGCAATCAAAATTTCTTAGCTTTGTATAACCTGCATACTGATATAACAGTTAAGGAGAACCAATCATACCCTTGTGCCTTTCATCTGAAGTCCTGGCTTACACTGAGCCTGACCATTGGAGGGTTTAACCTGCCTACTAACCTATTTCCCTATTTTTGATTAATCATCAATTGATTGGTCAAATTTCTTTTATAAAACTCTATTTTAGAGAATAAACTTCACCCTATATAAAGTTTCCTTTGATCAAAGAACAGAATTAGCCCCCCCCCCTAATGATTATGGTAGAGGCTTAAATTCAAAGGTTGAGATGCAAGCCAAGGGTTACTCTTTAAATTATAAGAAAAGATCCTTAAGTTGAATACATACAATACTCAACATGCCTCTCTATTTAAGATCAGCATTGATGACCCAATTTTCTGTTATCAAAACTGAGTTGGTGACCCATCCATAGACTTGGTTTTCTATGAATTGGCACTTTAGGGATTACCTTCAAACATGATGACAACCATATGGTCAAGGTGATAGTTAATAAATATCCCTTTGCAGTTATCATACCAAGTCCTTATGATCTTGTGTACCCCCAAACCAGAGCTTGAGAGAGTATATAGCATAGATATGACTATTCAAGTGGTTTTAATTATGGTGACTGGAGTTTGCTCCATGCTGATTAATCCTGACACCATCAATATTTTTTGTTTGTTTATTGAAGTGGTGGATGAGATTTGATCCCTGAGTTGACCTTGGTCAATATTTATGAGCTTGTTATTTTGCCCTTACCATTACCTCAAGACTGAACCTTTATTGCTAATGATCCATATAGTCATTATGAGTTAAGATATTCACTTACCACAAGAGCTTCTATATACATTGCAATGTCTCTGATAAAGGGTTCAGCTCATTAAACCTTTTCTTTATATTTAGGTATCTAGGGAAACCCAAGGAGCTCTTGTCTATCTCTTTCTGCAAAAGAGCTCAAAGTAATACCCCTCACTACTATTTATACAACCACAATAGATGCTGCCTACCTGTGATGATTAACATGCTGTAGTGCCATCATGTCTCTTCTGCTAAAGGTGAATCCAGATTGGAAGCACATATAAGATTATAAAGGGGAGGTATAACATGCTTTTGCAGCTGATTTATTTATAGTTCAGTAATTGTAGTTAAAGAAAGACATTGGTCCAAAGAAGAGAACATAACGGATTTATAATAGAATGCTCTTTATCAAGAAGAGAAAGAATTATTATACCATAAAGAAGGTCTATTAGGCCAAAATAGATAGTGTGTATGACAATGATCTGAATATAGATTAGCAGTGCTCTGGATAAAGGGTTAAGTTAGGATCTTTGTCATAATTGGCTTTATTCTTTATAAGAACATCTGATATTACATCATGTTGGTGGGTTAGAGAGGGGCCATGCTGTTAGATCTAACATGAGATGACTTGATGAGCACTCCTGGGAATTATAAGATACAATGTCAACTGAGAGGTCTTTTTTAATTGTAACAATAAGATATCAGGAAAAAAGTTCCTTGGATGGAAATGATGAGCCTTAAGGAATTCAAGGCTGTGAAATAGTTAATCTGATTGACTAGCTGTGAATATGATCACTTCTAGTGTCAACTTTGACTCAGTTGCATTTTTGTAGTCATTGTTTAAAAATTCTAACAACTAGATAATTAGGCACTAATTAATGCTGGGGTTGAATATCTAAAGAAGGGGACTGTACATTCACTTCCACTTTTGGCCTTGGATTGAATTTTTTCCCCGCCATACCAAAAAAGGGTCAAAAATAACAGCCAAGCCACTTAATTCTCTAGGAGATTTAGCCCATACTGTTGATGAGAGATTTATCCTGGCCTACCTTACAGATCCCCATCTCTGGTTGTTCTGGCCTGGGAAGAAACACTGATCAATTTTGACTATTTGTTGGCATGGTGTTGCCCTCTTTCACATAATTGACAAGACCATTTCTTCTGCCTTTGAAGCCTTTTTCTACTGGGCGTGAAGCTTACTTCTTGCCCTCATCTGCGCCAGCTTGGGATCACTCCTTGCTGAATTTCTCTTGGTGTGGGCTGCGTGGTCACTTCTGTCCTTCTTCAAGTTGTGTCTCACCAAGAAGTCTGCTTCTCCCTCCACAACTTCCTCAGCTGCATCAGCAGTGAATATCACCCTGGTGTCACCCTGAACCCCCCTCTGTGGCCGTTTGTGAAAAGGTTCTAGATGCCCTTGAGGATCTGCAGCTTTGCCTCTCTGCAGACTCAGCGTCCAAAGACACTCTCATCTCTGACACTCAGAGATCAGTAGCCCTCTTGAATGCTCTTGACAGAGATGCCCACCTCTTGGTACACACTCTCCTCTGCCAAAGCCAGGAGCTTGGGGATACTTCCTCCCTCCTTATGCTGGTTTTTTCTGCGGTGGCAGCTCTGGGTTCCAAGGCCTCAATTATATTTGAGACTCTTTGTTCCAAAGGCCTTGTCCCAGACATTGCCTTCCATGTTGAGTTTTTTGCGGTAAAAGCTGCCTCACTAGATCTCCCTACCAAGATGGCAGTGGCCATGTTCTGCAACTCCTTGGATGCTGCTTCAGCTGATGAGAGTGTGTGGGATCTGGCTCCTACCTCCATCAAGAAGGCCTTTTTGTTGGCCTGCAAGCTTGGAGCCAAGCCAGCCTATCAGCCCAAGTCTGGTGTGCTGGCCCATCTCCTGGTCTCTAAGCCCACCCAGGCTAAGCCCCCTGCGGCCAAGCCTCCTAAGACGCCTGCCATCAATGTGATGTGCCGCGCCTGCCAGGCTCCCAACTGGCCCACCTCCACAGGATCCCTTCCTGTCTTTGCAGCTTTGGCTGCCATCCCCGAGGTTTCTTCCTGCAACCCTGCCGCATTCATTCTGACCCTGCAGAATAAAGAAGATCTCTCTTATTTTCTTTTTACTGCAATCTTTTTTACCAGATCCCGTTAGGCTAAGGCCACAGCTTTGGTGGATATGGGTGCTGCAGGCAAATTTATGGACCTGGCACTGACCCAATCCTTGGGATTGCCCCTGCTTCTCCCTCAGAGCCTTATTGCTGCCAGTAAGGTACCAGTTCTCAGCTATCCCTTCACTAACCCACTTAGTTACTGTACAGGCTCACATGTGTTTGTGAGTGAATTCTCTGCTGTTGAGGATCTACTGTATCCTGTAATTGTGGATGTGGGGTGGTGGCGACGTCACTTGGTGCAGATTGACTGTCAAAACAGCAGGCTTGACCCGCCAGCAAGGTTATGAGCAAGCAGGTTTGTGACCCGCAATCCAATTACCCAGCCACTTGAAGCCAGATTAGGAAGTCAACTTGAATTACCAAATCCAACAACATGAACAAATGATGATCCCTTATGGTGGATACCTTGTTTTGGCGCTTGACTCATTACCAGGATCAAGCCACCCCCTTCACCATCCAACCATGTGATCAACAATCATGTTCCTGCTATCCTTGATTCACAATGACTATATAATCACTATCTCTCAATAAATATTATTATCTAGTTTCTAAATGTTTTCCCCCTGTAACTCTGCTAAAACAGCACAGTTACAACATTGGTAGCACAGGTAGGTTCTCCATCCTACCTCATCTTGTAAAATTCTGTCTGTTGCCTGCACTCTTACGCGGCCAACAAATACTTGACAGAATCATGTCTGGCCTTCTGCTGGACTGGACCCTGTACACCCCTGGTACTGAGATACCTGATGGCTTTGTCTTGTACCAGAACACAGTGATTCCACTACCCCCCTTCAATGCCATATCTGCACAAGGGTTCTTCCAGACGGCAGCCACAATTCCGCAACCAACTGACAAAAACACCATGCCTGCCTACATAGCCCAAAGACTACAAAGCGCTGCCTTGGAACCTTTTGCTGGGGCCAACAAAAACAATGCTGCCGCATGGATCCAGTCCTCCCAGAGCAAGCTGGCTCAGATGGAATGCCCACAACAATTTTGGATTGTGGAAATCTCCATCCAACTGACCCACAACGCTGGCATCTGGTGCAACAAGTGGCACAAAAAACACACCAAGAAAAACTGGGATACTTTCAAACAATACTTCTTGGCAAGGTTTGTGCTTAAGGACACGGCGCTCATGATCATATGTCAAGTAAAGAACTTAACCCAGACGGGCACTGTGAAGGAACTCACCCGCGCCTATGAGGAACTCCAACTTTGTGCACCCTCTGACATGGCCTTTGACACCCCAGCCACCCACCTCATGTACTATGACGTCCTTAAATTGCATGTAATGAGGCACGTGAACCTGGACCAGGTGATCAACCTGCAAAGCCTGTACCACAAGGCAGAGAAAGAGGAACAAACATCCAACACCCTCCATAAGGCACAAACAGGAAAACAAGAGAGACCCAAGGATTCTCACATGGGCAAGCGCTCCACTTGACCACCCCCTGGAAGCAACAGGAATAACACCAACCATAAACCACAAGCTCAAACAGACATGGGAATGGAAACAATGGCCAGTCAAATTGTACTCAATTCTGTATCACTGCCACACAAGGCAATCAAGATGAGGGAAAAGCCCAGGGAGAGCATTAAGTAAGCCAAGCTCTCCCCACACAACTCCTGACTCACCCAATGATGAGTACCAACCCAAGGATGTGGACCAATGCCCAATGATCCAAGTACCCTCAGAGGACCTGGTACTGTACACCATTGTCAGAAATCCTAATAAACTGATGTCTTATCCTTTCTGTTTTTGAAGTTACACAGGATCAGCACTCCTGGACTCAGGCAAAGACCAAACCCTAGTCAACAGCAGCTTTGTGGACAAGTTCAAACTAGCCACTAATCCTTTGCGGATTAAAAATGTGGTTTTGGCTGATGAACTTCACATCACCATGACAAGGGAAACCACCCCCTTCTATGTCATGCTTGAGAATCTACACTCCACCATCCAAGGCCCAGTCATTGATTTTCCAAAGTTTGACATTGTACTGGGATTGAATTGGTTATAAAAAACAATCCTCACATAGACTGGGCAACCTCAGTGTTGATCATCAAGCGTGAAGGTGTCAACCATCAGATCTACCCTGACTTAGTGGACCAACTCCTACGCAATCATGTCTTTGTGAGCATCACAGAGACCCTGGACAAAAAAGAAAACCTGAAAGCAATTGACTTGGATTCCTACCAGTACAAGATCACACACTTCAAAGATCATCAGGATACCTCCACACCTCAGGATTGCAAAATTGTGGCCCGCCATCCAGAAATCTTCAAGGAAGCTCTACCCGGGTTGCCCCAGAGAAACACATTCAACACTCTATCCAGCTCAAAGGAGCTGTACCCAAAGCACGCCTATCTACAGGTTGACTCCAAACAAAGACGACGCCCTATGCGCCTACCTCAATGAAGCGTTGGAGAAAGGACTTATCCGCCCCTCACAGTCTCCCTTTGGGGCCACCATATTCTTTGTGGCCAAGAAGAACGGTACCTTGTGTCTGGTCACAGACTACCAAGCCCTAAACAAAGTTACCATCAAGAATTTTTATCCACTACCACTGATTGACAACCTCTTTGAAGCCTTGGGAGGAGACACAGTCTTCTCCAAGATTGACCTAACTGCAGGCTACAACTAGATTTGTATTAAGTAGGAAAACATTCCCAAAACAGCCTTCCACACTAAATACGGCTCCTACAAGTGTGTGGTGCTCAACTTTGGCATGAAAAACACTCCCTCCACCTTTGTGAAATTTATGAAAAAGGTGTTTGATCTGCACATAGGCAAGCATGCCCTAGTCTACCTATAAAACCTCATTGTCTACAGCCCCTTGGTGGAACAACACCACAAAGACCTCGAGGCAGTCTTTGCTACCTTGGCGCAACACAAACTGTTGTCCAAGCCCTCCAAGTGCCAGTTCTTCTGCAAGCCATTGCCTTTCCTGGGACACATAATTTCAAAAGATGGCATCAACCCCAAAAGTCAAAAGATACAGGCCATCTGCAAGATGCCACCACCCAAGGATAAGTTGGAACTCCACACCTTCTTGGGATGGTGGCCTATGTATACCGCTTCATACCTGACTGTGGTGTTTTGACTGCCCCCTTATCCGCCATAACAGGCGCCAAATCCAAGATTGTGTGGACTGCCCAATGTGACCTCTGTTTTAGACGCCTCAAGGAGAAGCTCACAATGGCTCCTAATCTACAATACCCCAAACGTGACAGGAAATACCAGATGGAAACAGATGCCTTGGATGCATCTATTGGGGGTACTACAAATCAAAAACAATAATAGTGACTTCCTACCTGTAGCCTACAAATTGCAAAAATTGTCAGATGGCAAGTATCAATACCCTATCTACAACAAGGAACTGCTGGCCATTGTACACTGCCTAGTCAAATGGTGTTGCTATCTAGAACAACAGGAAGAATTCACGGCATTGACTGGCCACAAGTTGCTCATATACTTCAAAACCCAAGCAAATCTATCTTGCCACCAAGCCTGCTGGATGGAGCTCTTAGAGAGATTCACTATGCTCATACAGTACAAACCTGGTCCAGAACTTGCCATGGCGGACACCCTCTTGCATCTGTATATCAGAGCCACAAGAGACAAGAATGGGCTTGACCCAAACTGGCTGCTCTTGATACTATGAATAAAAGACACAGGTTTCCCTCCTGGTACAACCAACATAACAAAGGAAACAGTCATCAAAAATGAACACCTATTTGCTGACGTGTATGGGACCTTGCACAGAAAAATGTCTGACAGGACTACTATCCCTTACATCCCCACACACCAATGAGTGGACACCATCCTACGGTATCACAGAGACCTAGGACACACCAAGAGCTGCAATTTATATGAATTCCTTAAACACAAGGCCTGGTGCCCAACCCTGTATTGTGACATCCAGGAAGTTTTAGACCAATGTGAAGTATGCAAGAAATTCACTAAAAGTGAAGCCCCTCCTAAATCAATACTACCCATCCGCACACAACTACCCTTCAAGGTGTGGGTCCTCAATGTTGTTGGCCCCATGCCAGGAAAACACAATAATAAGAAATACATAATCACTACCATAGACTTTGCTACACAATGGCCAGTAGCCCAAGCAGTAAAGGCGCACACTGGCAATGATGTGCAACAATTCATAGAAAGAGAAATAATCAGCAAGTTTGGAAAGCCAGAACTCCTGATAACCAATGGAGGGAAAGTATTGACCTCCAAAAACACCAACATATACCTCACTAAAAATGGGGTCAAACACACCGTAACAACGCCATACTACCCACAGGCCAATGGTTGTGTAGAGCAGCTAAATGGCAGCCTTGTGCAAGCCTTGGCCAAACTCACTGCCAGGAGACCTGAATAATGGTATAAACAGCCATCAACTGCACTACTTGTGTGCCAACCCAAGTGAACAGATTCACCGGAAAAAGCCCTTTTGAGTTGGTATACAGCACACAGCCAAATATCATTCAAGCATTGACAGGACCCAAACAGGAAATTCCAAGTAAAGTTCCCCCTTGTTCAGACCCTCAAGTTAAAGAGGCCAACAGTAAGCTAACAGAAAAAGAAAACAAACGTCTGCAAAAATCTTTTGTCCCCATCCAAGATAGACATGAAGTTAGGGATAAAGTTTGGGTCATGAAAATTGATAAAAGCAAACTACAACCCAAGAAAGTAGGCCCAGAAATCATTCTAAAGGTAAAAAAACATAAAACTTACCTTGTGCAAGGACTCAGGAAGCGCAAACAAGACAAAGCCCTGCACCATGATTGCCTGAGACCCTGCAAAGCAAGACAAAAACAACGCAAAACTGTCCTGCCCGCCAAATAAAAACAGCTAGTTCAGTATGGCGCCTGAGCTCCTGACAACCTCCCCCAACAACCTACCCCCAGAGGAGGCCAACCTTCATTTGGGGGGTGTCAAAACAGCAGGCTTGATCCGCCAGCAAGGTTCCAAGCAAGCAGGTTTATGACCTGCAATCCAATTACCCGGCCACTTGAAGCCAGACTAGGAAGTCAACTTGAATTACCAAATCCAACAACATGAACAAATGATGATCCCTTATGATGGATACCTTGTTTTGGCGCTTGACTCATTACCAGGATCAAGCCACCCCCTTCACCATTCAACCGTGTGATTAACACAATCATGTTTCTGTTATCCTTAATTCACAATGACTATATAATCACTATCTCTCAATAAAGATTATTATCTAGTTTCTAAATATTTTCTCCCTTGTAACTCTGCTAAAACAGCACAGTTACAAAAAGACTGCCTCACCAACAAGCAATACTTCTTGCTGGACGGATCCCTGGGCTCCTTCCCCCTTCTTCCCTTGGGGTGGGAACTGCCTGAGTCATGCTTGTCTTTTGCGGCAACCCCAGTCTCTCCTCCCAAGCCCTTTGCTCTCCCGGCCATCCTTGCTCCCTTCAAGGACGCCTTTGACGCTACCCTGTCCTGTGCTCTTCCTCTACACTCTAGCCACAATTTGGCCTTTAAGACAACAGTTGACCTTGTAAAAATTGACGCCCCAATGTACCCTCTTAGCAAATTGGATGATAGGCATTGGGTGTGTGGCTGGACAATATGCTGGCAAAAGGGTGGATAGTGTCAGGGACCCACTTGAGGGGGAACAAGCCCCAATCTGGTGGGCCAAGGTCCCTATGTTAAGTCCTGCAATGACCAAACCAATGGGCACCGTGACCATGGCAAGGTGGCCCAAGTGGCCCAAATAAGCAAATCTATCCATCATGAAGCTGAACCAACCCAATAGTTAATACCCTAACAAGTATGTCAACAGATAGAAATATGTGTTGGGTCTAACCAGTGAGAGGTCTACTGGAGGAGTAGTGGTGTTGCAACCATAATGGGACTTTCTTCCCCAGTGACCAGAGGGATACTTGAACCACTCATTAGCCAGAGACTCCTTCTGGTGGGCATCATTGGGGGAGGAGTTGTGCCAGTCAGTGGTGGGAGTAGGGGTTTCAAGACCTAATACAACTGTAAGCAAGAGGACTAGAAACCAGGACAGGAATAAAATTCCTTTCATGGTTTCAAATGAGAAATCAGAAGATAAGTGTGAGCAGGATTAGAGTAGAATAAAGTCTTTATTGTTAGAACAAGTAGAAATAATAGATATGGTACTCTTAAATACCCCAATAGAGGGCTGAGAACATTTAAGAGGATGAAGTGATAAGAGAGTATTCACATTGTTGTTTCACTAGGCTTATGGCTGAAATTATTAATTTTACCATGTGCAAGTGGGGCTGGAACTTAATAAAATGTATAAAAACCTTATATAAGAAGAGACAACAAGAACAAGCCACAAAACTAGACACGTTTAAGCAATTCTTCAGATGGTTATACATGATATTCAAGTACAGAGCTTGATAAAAAGGAATGAAGAGTGGGTCCCAGAGCAGCAGGCATAATTTACACAGCCAATCAGAATGCAAGCGGTAGGTGCTGTTATCAGAAGATCTATTAATAGTTTTGAAGATAGATCTGAAGGCCAGAGCAAAAGTCAAATGAATAGTATCAACATAAATAGGTAATTTAAGTTGGGACTTTGACTGTGGACTAACATTTGCTTTCTCTTTTGGGTTCCGGGTTTGATCCCCGTCCAAGAACTTGTTAATACTATTGAATGGAATATCCAATTCTTTGTTATTTTCTGGATGGAGTGTCACTGGTGAGAATAACAATTTACAAGTACAGAAACATTATTGTTGTTGTCAGGGGAAGAATCCCTGACAGATAGTAAAGAAGGCTTCCTTGGTTAGCTCCCTGGTGGTTTTTGCTAAGAAATAAGATGGGTCCCTTCAGCCATGCGTTGATTATACCCTCCTCAACAACGTCACTGTTCCAGACTGCTACCCCCTTCCCTTAGAAGCCTCAATTGCCCAGTCCATTTTCAAGTCTTGTGTCTTTTCAAAACTGGATCTTATCAATGCTTTTAACCAGGTTTGTGTGGCAGAGGGGGACAAGTGGCTTACAGCCATTAAGACTTGGTATGGCTGCTTCCAATTCAAGGTCATGTCTTTTGGCTTGAAGAACACTCCTACAATCTTCCAGCAAGTCATTGAGGATGCCTTGGAAGATCTCTGCTTCTCCTGTTCTGTGGCGTACATTGATGACATCCTGATCCACTCCCCCACTCCTGAGCAGCACGCTAAGGACCTGGTGGCTGTGGTGGCGGCTATCCACAAGGCCTGGTTGTTCATCAAGCCCAGAAAGTATGAGTTCTTTAAGTCAGAGGTTACCTTTCTTGGCAACTTGGTTCTGAAGGACGTTCATTCAGTCTCTCCTGACAAGGCCAAGGCTCTTTGGGGGTGGGCTACTCCACAGAATCAGAAGAAGTTGTGCTGCTTTCTGGGTATAGTGATTTTCCTTAAGAAGTTCTCCCCTGCCATCTCCGAGCTTGCTGCTCCTCTGTACCCCCTGGCTGGCAAGAACACCTCCTTTGTGTGGACTCCAGCATTCCAGGAGGCCTTTGAGGCCAAAAAGCAGGTTTTTGTCTCTACCCTAGTGCTACGCCATGCTGACACAAGCAAACAGTTCATTGTAGCTTGTGACACCTCTAACGTGGCTGCTGGGGCAGTTCTCCTTCAAGAGCACAATGGCCAGGAGCTCCCAGTTGCTTACTTCTCCAGGAAGTTTGCTCCAAATGAGTGCTCTTGGGAGGTGTTTGACAATGAGTTACAGGCTGTGGTGGATGCCATCACTCATTGGAGGCACCACTTGCAGGGCACCCAACACAAGTTTGTGGTTTGTACAGACCATAAAGCCCTCTGCTACTTCCACAAGCCCCAGAAGTTGCTCCCTTGCCAGGCACCTGTTATGCAGACACTCTCAGGTTACAAGTTCAAGTACAAGTTTATGAAGGGGGAACTTAACATCCTCCCTGACCTACTGAGTTGTAATCCTGCAATGTATCCTGTGAGAGGCAACAAAGATCCCCAGGTCACTATCATCCTGGAGTCCTCAATCCTCACAAGTTCTGGTTCTTCTCTCCCCCATACCCTGGTCACGGCCTCTGCCCCCCTCCCCAGATACTGGTCATTGGTCCTGACCCCTCACCTGAGGCATCTCCACCACTTGCTCTCCCTGAAGCACTCTTGTATGACGTTCTGGTGGCCCAGCACTCCTTGCCAGACGGCCAAGCTATCTGCGCAAAGCTGCCCCCTGTCTCTTCATCTAATGGTCCCTATACTCTTAAGAATAGGATAATTTACCAAAATGACAAAGTATGGGTTCCAAAGGAATTGCGGCCACGTGTCATGACAGAACATCATGATCCTCTCCTGTTTGGACATCCTGGCACAAAGAAGCTGCTTGAACTCATCAGGCGCACTTATAGCTGGGTTGGGATAACTAAAGCAGTAGGTCCCTGGATTAAGAAGTGTGTTACTTGTGCCTTCTCTAAACTGGATTGTTCAGGGAAAAATGGTCTTCTC